>BJKM01001761.1:0-14452 GCA_015082035.1 Chaenogobius annularis | reverse complement strand
GAAGTCTATATGAAATAAGACAGATAAGACCAAAACCTCATAATATTTAATGATAACAGTATTTTTTTAAATAAAAGCAATAAAGTTCTTAATAAATAAAATATGCTGCTAATATCCTGTAGTTTGCTGATGCGTGTCTCTTTGTCATTGTTGGGTTTGGATGAAACTTAATGTGTCATCTTTGGAAAAGACACAGATCTTTTAAAACGACTATTGAGCCATGATATATGGTAATATATATATATATATATATATATATATATATATATATATATATATATATATATATATATATATATATATATATATATATATATATATATAGGATAAAATTCAGCAGTACAGTCAGGAATAAATCTTCTATTTTCTCTGTTTAAAAATGTTAAGAAGAACATGCAACAAAGATAAAGGATTAAACACTAACTGGCAAGTCTAATCTTTATAATAATAAATTGTAGAAAACACTTTAACATCACTTTTTGGACACTTGGTGCTGATCTAAAACGATCTATAATGTACTATTATGGTAGTACTTTATAATAAGGGGATACAAGTTATGCTACAATTACAAAACATGCATTATTTCTGCAGATTATGTATTCCTTCTATGCATTTTTGCAATAGTTTCTGCATCTTTAAAGACTCCATATCACCTTTTCACTAAAGTGGTCAGGGCTAAGTCTGATCTGTTTGTCCTTATGTCTTTGTACCTCTTTTTTGATCCATGCGTTTTTTCCTGAAACATCGTGAAATCTATTACTTCTGTCTGTCTTTCTCTCTGATGTGACGACAATTTTTTTCCCTCGAGCAGGTTTTTCCCCCCCTCACACAAGCGAGAGGATCCATCAACTCATGGGACCATTTACCAAAAGCAAAATTTCACTTTCCGTTCTGCTTTGGAGATTCAAGGCTCAGTCAGATGTAACTCTTTTCGACTCATATTATTGTTTTGGTTTTTTTCTCCACACACACCAACTTTCATAAGGAGACTCAAAACCCATTACTTTGTCTTTGACTTTTCAGAACGCATTGGTAAGCATTATCTCAGGCTGCCTCGCGCTAGTTGCTAATTGATGCCGCATTCAGTTCATTATTTTATTCTCCCATGGTCGACCAGATATCTGATTCATGCATTTAATCAGTCTCAATGCGCCATCGTAGAACAATATGTAAGGCTGAGAAACCAGAGATGATTTACTGCGCTGTTACAGTCAGAGCTGAAATCATTATGGTAAAAATGGCTATTGAGCAGTGTTCAGAATTGCAGAAGTCATCACACCATCAAAACACTGCCATTAATAAATTGTAATATTTATTAAAGGTGTACTATATAACTTTCAAGGCAGGATATGCAGGCAGCACCTTTTTTTTTTTTTTTTAATTAATTTAGTCAGTTTGCTATGTCAGCATTTAAGCTTTCACTTGAAAACAACAATATGTCCAATCTGCAATTAAAGATGTTTTATTATTTCATTGAATCAACTTGCATCCGTAGATATAGATGGAAATGCTGTTTTCTCCAATTGCATTTTTCTCTCACAGAGACATAAAGATCAGCCTTTAAAGTTGCACCTACTTTACTTTACAATCTTGCACTTAACTCTACTCCAATATTTCAGACTCTAAAATAAATTGGGTGAAATTAGTTTTTTTTAACATCCTTCCTTGTTTATACTTTTTTTCTAGTTATTTAGTTATTCTTATAAGGATAATTGGCAAATAATTAAAGTGTCCAAATATTCAATAATCCTCATAACGTTATATGTTATGCTTTCTCTCATCCTTTTTGTTGATGTTTAGTCTTAGTTTATAATAAGTGCAAAACTTATAAGTTTTTGACTTTTCGTGTGCTCAAATAAGTCGACTTAGAACTCGGTAGGTATAAGCAGCCTAGGGGCTTAATGTTACACTGTTTCGGCTGGAAACTCTTCTTATCAGTTCGGCACTTATCTTTGCTAGATTCTATTTTTTTAATTAAATTCTAACGTGATAGAGGCATTTTAATATGACTCTGCTCACGATCCGTAATCACTGTAGGAGCTTATTTCGTGTTTAGGACAGACATTAATCTAGACGCTAAATATTTGGGACGTGAAGTCCATTGACACAGTACCTCTGGTATGGGGGTCTAAGAATATGTAAATAGAAAAAAGACGGCAAATACAGGGGGTGGGTCTGAAGATAGCATATACATGTATAGTTTTGCAAAGAAATCCTACTTGTTCTAAGCTTTCATACACTTCAAAACTAGTGCACCTGGAGTCCTTGTTACCTAATTCCCATAATGGCGCGAGATAATCATATATAAAAACCTTCATGGCATAAATAACAAATTATAAGTTATAGACTATTTTGAATACAATCACGATTTTATGTGGTTATTTTATTTCCCACTCAGTAACAGGCAAGCGTTACGATATTTTGTATGCAGCAATAAGACTATCATTATATGGTCCTTTGCTGGGACAACGATAGAGTCTTCTGCTGCACATCATGGTAACCACACAAATACTGTTACATAATTTGGCATATGTTATTCTAAGAGGCATTGGACCGAAGACTGGGCGTAATGGTGCAGGGTAGTGTGTTGAATAATTTTTGATCGCACAACGCTCTTGCATGCCAAGACACATCACGACCAACTTACCTAATTCCGTGGATTTGGTCTGCAGCAATACTGCATTCTTTGTGGCTCCACATTGTACTTGCGATAAAATGAAGCTCTCAGTTCATCATCAGTCTTATTTTACATTTTTTTAATTTGTCACTCTCAGTATTGTTGTCGAGTTGTAAAGACGAAGATAAAATAAACCAGACCTCAAACTCTGCTCCGGAGATGTGTTGGGGTGGACACAAGGTAGAGTGTATTTAAGCGAGTTGTTCTCTGTGTCACTTCATGTTCCGTAGTAGTAATTTACAAAACTGAGTCATTCATGTTTTCATTTTGAGGTTAATAAAAATACGGCACTATATCAGCATAGTAAGATAATGACGCGTGAAAATAATCTCGAGGAAATCTAAAATGTATTTTAAAACCCATTCGATATTTGTGCGGTTGAGAAGTTGAGACTGGATTTTATGGATGTGAGAGTCTGGAGATAGTCGAGCGAGATTCTTTTCACTGTTTTCATTAAAATGGAGGTGCCGATCGCTGGTCAAAGACGCGTGCTTTATTTCTAAGACTTGCTTCTCTAATCTAGCTCAAATATTACCACATATTTTCGGCATTATTAGTTTTGGAAGGAATAAGAACTGCTTTTTCATAAATTAGATCGTGTTAATTTTAGTCGTAATTCTTTTTGTGATGTTTGTTGATATTGGCTGTACGATATACAACTTCGAGGAGACGCAAATCTCGTCGGATGAGTAACCTGACCTGCCTGAGTAAATAGAATTGTAGTACAATCAATAGCGAGGTTCCTTGACTGAAACACAAGGCTGAGCAGACACGAGACACACATGAACAACAAAAAAAGAGTAATTGATAAAAGTGAAAGAATGAAATATAACGCATAGACGCTTTGAGCCTCGTTGATCACACTTTAGCCATGAGGTTATCACTTTAATACAATATTACACTGTAATTTTTATATATATACACTTTGTTTTGGCGAAGATTTCGGCGGAACTATCGTATCCAAGGCACATTCAAATCTTCCATTGGTATGAAAAGTGACATTCTTCCGGAATAACTCGCACAAAAGACGCAATATAATACATGATAACCGTAATAGACCTTGGGCACCGGCAAAATGACCAGGCAACACACGGGACTGTACGCCGAGATAAATGCAGACAAAAAGAAAGGCTATTAATCTGAGAGGAAAGACATTACGAGCTCATTGATGGAGCCTCAATAGAGTCGCTGAGGTGTTAGGTTAAAATGTAATGCTTCAACAAAAAGGACATTGATATAGCTAGAGAATCCTTCTTTTCATATATCTATGTCCTTTGTAGTAAATTGGGCAAATGCAGACAAATACCTCTCCCCACAGGAGGGTGGTTTTGATGCCACCGATCTCGATCAGTCATTGCGACGTCGTTAATAATCATCATATCCCACATAGATACTCAATAGAGTGAGACGGTGGATACACACAGTGCTCACATAGTTTAGGCCGGCTAAACTTCGTGTAAATGATAGTAGTGTCGTCGTATCAACGGTCGGAATTCAGAGACTACTGGAATTATGGGAAAGTAAAAGTCAAAATGGCTCCTGGCCCGGCCCCAACTATGGAATAGGTCTTAATGTGATTAATTAGTGAACTGATCAAGATAGCCGATGTTCCTATGGTTGGGGCTGAAGAAATGAATGTGGGGCTGATGAAAGCCTCTTATTCTTGAAATCTTCTTTTGATATAAGACGTGCGTGTCATCTCACGAGTCTGCTAGAATAGGTGAGGTCTGGAGAACACGTTCTGCTAGTTATAGCTTCTAAGTCCATAATCATTGCAACTATGGAACTATGCAAATATAATCTCGCAGACTTCGCTTTCTTAGTCTCAGTTGTGACTAAGATGTCGAACACGGATCGTAAGGACTTATATGCGTTCGATACTAAGCCTTGAGTATAGCTGCCTGATATGTGAGAAGGCCAATTTAATCCTAAACTGTGTGTAGTTCCTTCTTGATGGTGCTAGATCTCAGTTGTCCAGGGGAAACAGCAAGGAATTTCCGAAATTTGTTGTTGAAATTGCGTTGAATGGGTGTGTCCTATGGAATCATAGATTGAATCAGCCACTAAAGGTCGTGTTGATATTGTTAAAGAGTATGTTCTCTCAAATCAATCGCTTTGTAAATATCTTATAAAATATACAACATTGTATTAATTCATCTCTTGTGTACATCAGATAAGTCGGTATCATTTTATTTAAGGTTGCGTCGCGTCCATTACATAATAGGATTTAATGCTGAACAGTCACGTTGTCATCTGAAGTTGGGTTAAGATACCACATAACAATTCTATGCCGGCCAACCTATAAAAGATCTAAGTAGACTCATAATGCTCCATTATCTTAATAATGTTAACTAACTTTTATAGTAAACTGAATATACCTAAATAACGTAGTCTCTTTACAGTTGATCTCCTTCTCTATAATGCAATACTTGTTATCGCCTACCCCTGGTCACACAAGGTGTTCTGTTATACAATATCCTCGTGCTCTTTCTCCTTCTGTGATTTAAAAGCCAGTGTCTGTGCATATTATATCTTGTACAAGACTCAATAAGGTCTAATGATCCTAGTTATTTTACCCTTTGGCTACTTTCAGACTTATAAAATACACCTGACTTGAATAATACAGGTCGGGTTTTTGGCTCTCTTGCACAGTTGAAATTCTTAGCTTTCAATTTTTTTAGCATAACAATACAGTAAATTGTAGTCCACTTTTGTGTCCACAACACAGGGCCGAAGGACCCAAACACACAACTCCATGTATTATATAGACAAAACATGCCCGTGGCAGATATATGATCCCGTGCACTTAGCCCATATGTTCGTTGCTGGTACAGTAGTGATGAGTGCAGAATAGATTTAGTCGCTTACTCTCTCAAGCCCTAGCTTTTGCCCAGTCTGATTGTTTGGCCTCTTGTGTACTCAAGTAGCAGTAATAATATAGCGTCACTCAATTGCCATAGATTGGTGAGTTTAGAGTATCAGGCTAATTGACACCTGACTCGAATGAAGTGTGTTTTATGGTAAAAACCACAATGATACAGAGAGTGTCCTCAGAGACTTGCGTCTAGTCAGGCATTAGGGTGTTGGGTTGTAGGTGGATCACCAGCGTAGAGAGTCGACTTTAAGCAACTGCTTGATATAAGATAATCTTATGGCGGCTATTTTCCACAGGGCCCAGAGGCACGTTGATCATGTTTCACACTCGACGCAAAGATTGGACGCAAAGAACTGCCGTGGAGTAAAACTTTCAGCTGAATCAGTGTTATCAGCTGGTAAGTGTAATCGAAGAGGTGATGACTAAGGTTATATATGAAATCATTGTTCTCCCTATATAACTAAAATGGTTGAACACACTATTGACTGACACATTCTGACCCACACTAGGAAAATTCACTCATTATACGTAGATTAGGATTAAATCAGGATTAGAAAAGGGTGTTTTGAGGGTGTTATACTTAAATCACACATACTAGCACTGAACCAGGACTAAATAAGAACTAAACCACGAATAATCTTAATAGGGACGCACCGATCCAGCTTTTTCAATTCCGAGGTTAAATCATTAAAGCAGAAACTCGCAGAAAATAAAGCTAGACAGGTTCATTCATAACCTACTTGTTTATTTGAGCCTCTTTTTCTTATATCAATTGCATTACAGTTTTGTCTACATGGTTACAGTGCTCACAGGGAGTAGAATGAAGTTGTAAATACACGTTTACAACTCAATACATGGCTGATTTGGAAATCTGATCATTATCCAGAAATTCTAATACCTGATCCATAAAATTTTACAATACTGGTCCATCGCTAGAAACCCGGGATTGAATTTGAATTAAACTAGGATTTAATAAGAACATGGTATATTTATTTTTTTACAAGAGGAACAAACTGTTACTGATCTAAAGTTGCACTAAATTATTAAATTATTATTAAAAATGTTTGTACTATATTTACGCCTACATGGGAGCCACAGCCTTTACAACCATGTTTTCATACTTGGCTGATTTGTACTGTTTGTGAATGCTAATTGTATCACAGCAACTTCCCAATTAGAAGTTAATGTGCGCACTGTTTAAAAATGTGCAAATAATAACCAGTTTGACTCGAGAGAGCAGTGTGCGATAATCAGCTCGTTACTTGAAGGCTTTCAAATTACACTCATTTGCATCACTTGACTAAGAATGTGAACGCCATCTAGAAAATTCTTATAATCCTTGTTTTTGTGAATATGTTTTTGCTTGCTCTTATAAGTGTTAAGCTACCAAAGGTCTAAAAAGAAATATCTCTAATTCTTATAATCCTTGTTTTTGTGTGTAACAAGGGCAGTCCAACTTGGCCCCGGCAATAAAGGGCTTATACAGAGTTAAGTATATTTCATTTTAAATATGAATATGGCCATTTCATTTAATTTAGTTTTTTTCAGAAACAAAATACAAATGGTATTGATTTCATAAACACAAACAAAAACAGGCTGTTAAATAGTGACATTTAACACAAAAAAATAGTCCGCTTCAAAACATATGGTGCTAACCTGGCTCACTCCAGAGATCTGTGTCTCTAAATTGAGTTCTTCACATGAATCAATCTGGTAAGGCTTTCAGCGAAAGCCGTTGGGATGAAAAACAAAACAGAAAACTTCACGCTGATTTGTCGAAGTGTCACAAAAGCGGAAGAAGCAGACAAATCTAAATTGTGTTAAATCCAGTATTCAGAAAAGCACAGTCCTCTTTCTCATCCACAAATGTACAAAGCTCCATTGTGTGCACCACAATGCTGCTCTGTGATTGGCTCTCGTCCCGCCTGCGGGCACTAAACGCCATGTGATTGGCCCGTTAAACCACTGTACGAACTGCAAACGAATCAGCGGGAGCCTAGATGGATTCTCAAGAGTTTGTGAACTGACAAGAGAATTCATCATATTTCACCTCTTGATTAAAAGGACCAAGCTGATCAGTGACCATTAGGCCATTTTCAATATTTTACCTGTCAGTAATGACATGTTTTAAAGACTATCCTCTCATATCCCATACTATCCTACACGTTTTGGACCAATCTTGGTTTTGGGTGATTTGCTTTAGTCCACATTATTATTTGAGAAGTTTGAGGTTTGAACTCGTCCTACTCACGTCATGGTGCACAGCGGTCTGGCCATTGCAGTCTGTCAGATCTTGCTGTTACTACGCTGCTGCTTAGACAGGGTCTGGCAGAAAAGATAGATATGCTCAAAGAGAAAGAGCAGGCACAGCGGTCCGCAACAGTGGAGCAGGCCTGTCTCTGCACTCCGGGCTAAGATAAACAAAAGGTGCAGCACAAAGTTCACACAAACACAACACAAAAGAGGTTTACTCTGTAGTTATGGATAACATACGCCATACCTGAAAGTGTTAAAGTAGGCTAGAGTACTACTGCGATAACTACAGGTACTAGCTATCGACGGTTATTATTCCAGTATTTGAATATGGATGTCACGATATCAAATGACAGCTTTACGATTATTGTGAAAAGAAACATCACGATATAATGATTATTCATGATTATTGACGGATAGGAAAAGTGAAATCCTTTATTTTTCTTTAATTTTAATACATTACTGTTCTATTAGTATTTGACCATCTTAACGAAATCAAATATTCCGAATTCAAAAGTAAAGTTATTGTGATATAAACAGCCACTTCTAAAGCACTGCACTTTTCGGAGCAATGATTGAATTGAAATGACTTAATTTAGCCTCTAAAATAGTCACAATTATTATTTTATTGGTTCTTACAATTATATTGTGACTTGAACAATTATAAATTAACCAAATAACTTAAACATCCCTCTATTTGAATATACATTTTGATACAATAATCTTAGTTATTAAAAGAAACGTGTTTAAATCTACATGTTTAAAACTAGTCAAAATCTGTCAAAAATAAAAACTTTACATGGACAAAACTGAGACTAAATCAAGGTTCATTTAGACTGAAAAGCCTTTTTCAAAATATTTCCTTATTTACAACCTTATTTAGTTCCAGAATCGATTATTGTTTTAGCCAACGTTGCGATATCGATACTTTTTTCTATGGTGCAGCTCTGGCAACTACCATTAGCTTTGAGCTTTTGCATTAACTCAGCAAACACAATATTGTGTGGTTGTAACCGAATTAGATGTAAGCATATTTCAAGTAAACAAATGTGTTTTTTCTATGATTTATTTTTTGTGGCTTGGATTAACTGCCACAACATGGAGAAATAGAAGACGCACAGGTTTTCACTGGTAATGCATTGCTTTTATTGCATGTTTTACACACATGAAATACACAGTGCTAATGCTTTCCCTGAACTGGGGGGGGTGCAGTACTTTGAAGAGATGTTGAAGGGAATTTGTTTATGTACTTCCTGATGGTAAGAATGATGGGTAATGTCTACAGTAATACGTATGCACCACATTATTGATCAGCACATGAAATAATCCTCTTATTTTCCTCTTATTTGCCTCTTCCCTCCTTCCCTCGTCGGCTGAGTTGACTTTGTGCTCTGGTGGATATGGGATTATACACATATATATCGTTTTCAAAGGATACTGTACCTGAGTGGGACAGGGCTCAGTGAAGCTTGAACACATTTCTGGCAGATTTCTTGTCAGATTTACTTCCATCCCTCACCCTCTGTCATGTTGAGCACTGGATCGGATGTCATGAATTTAAGCTCCCAGTTAAAGCCAGAGTTTTCAAGTTTGTTTACATGTTGAGCTTAGTTCATTCACTCTCGTGGCTTTATCTGTCTAACTTTACAGCTATGGAGGAGAGAATCAAACAGTCGAGTCCAGAATATGCAGTCCAATGCGGCACTCGCAAGAGCAGAAACGAGCTATACCTGGCCTTTGCTTTGTTGGCATTCTATCTGTGTACTAGTATCTTAACTAAGCTCAAACGGGTTTTATATTGAGCTACTTTGAGCTGCTGTGTCCAAGTAAATTCCCTCAAGGATCGTTGCGTAAGGCTGCACAATATATTGCAATCGTTATCGAAAATGCAATTTGAGTAGCGCAATAATCACACGGCAAAGGCATAGTATTTCGATATTCTCTGCATTGATTATTTTCAAGGTTTTATATTTACATCTATTACATACCCTGTTTTTTTCTTGTTTTTTCTGAAATGCTTGGATTCTTGTATTAGTTTATCAGTTCATATTTCAGTCTTCTTTCAAACACTGAGCAAAATGTGACTCTTTAAGCATAAAGATCCAATTCTTGCAGCCCTTGTGTACTTCAGTGTATGTTCCTCATGTTTTTTATTTGTTCAAGTATGAAATTCTATCTTTTCCAAGTTCAGCGATCACCGGTTCACATCTGTTCAGCCCAATCTTACAACTCTCTGAGGGTTTTTGAGCATTGTGAAAACTGCCGGCTCACTAATAGGACTATAATAACTACCTGACGCTTTAAAACCGCCTAGTTTTGCTGATTATTGCAGCTGTATGGTCATTACACTGTCACTGCAGCAGCCCCATTCTTCGCGCTCGCTCTCCTCCCCAGCTGATTCACCGAACACACTCTTTGTCGATTGCTGACATTACACTTGCGCGTGGAGACGGTCGCAGGGGGGCGGGAGGGGCCGTGGTTCCCTTTTAATGCATCTGCTCGCTCTCTCTATACATTCACTCACCCTCTTCCCCTCATCGCCGCCCTTCTCGCTACCGTTTTCATATCTATAACTTTTCCTTGATTATCATTCCGTCTGTTTGTTCATACAGTATAGTCAGTCAAAAGAATCTGTCATTCATCCCTCCGTCTCGTCTTGTCTTGTGGATTCTTTGGCTCTGCATCTGTTCCGCGTCTCGTCACTGCGTCAGGGCTCGCCAGCAGACTGAGGTGCGTTCTTGTGATTTGATTTATTTATTTATTTATCTGTTGCCTGCGTCCAAGCGCTCTCACGCCAACCCGCCTCTCTTCCTCCCCCTTTGCTAGTCCGCTCAAGCAAATAGCCTCAGTGTTCTGTCACACAACACGCCAGCGAGGCAACTCACCTTTACTCTATTGTAGCCGCAGTGAAAACGCTCTTTGCATTCCGTTATTGCACTCCACCACTCGCTCTCCCCTTTCTCTGATTATCGTTCATGTATAATGCATGTTCTGTCGTTTTGAATTTTAGCCACAGACGCACTGGTGGGATTTTTAAAGACTTTTAAAAATAGCCAACAAAATTATATGCAAAGCGGTGCGTTCATGCAAGAAGGCGGCTGATGATTCCTCCTAACCTTACCTGCCTCACTGATGATGCATAACCAACTGTTGCAGCATCCATCCCCCAGAGCAAAGAGCGTGAACTTTTCTAGCATTGCATTTGAGGTTATCGTAGCAGACATGTTGTGACAGCTAGCCGTGTCGCGATCTCATTTGCACGTGTTGGTAGTGAGCTAGTTTCTTCGCATGCTATAATAGTTTACATTTGCGCGCTTGGGAACGCGCCCCTCTCTTTCCATGGGCTCCGGTCCAAGGGGAAAGGCATAGAGGAGGCAGGCTGCAGCGTTTGCAGAGTTTGGTGCAATAAGCTGTTGAATGCTGAGGAGGAAAGTCGCAGGCAAAAAGCAGGTTTGTGCGCAGGAGTGCCATTTACTGGGAGGATGTATGGTCGAGTTATTTATTCATTGTTTTGCTGATACAGGTTGGTCTGCAGATGTTCATTGTGGATGTAATGGATAATAAATAGTGTGCGGTAAGGGTGGCTGATATTGATCTCGATATTTTCCCAATGCATCAGAAATGTGCTAAAATGTTTCAAGTATCGCACAAAACAAGAATGGACCATGAAATTATCACAAAAGTGTGGACGCCCTTGTTTGGGAGATGTTTTTGTCTCTTTTTTGAGCTAATTTGAATCATTTTCCTTATAGACAACACTTGATATGTTAATTTTGCAGATCTCAAAAACAACAACTGTGATATTATCAATTTTCCATACAACCACCTTTAGTGTGCGTATAATGCTGTTGGTTGCAGGTGACTTGAGACTTTTTTGGTTTTTACGTTCTCACATTACAAACATTATAATGCATGCAAAGTGCAGAATACTAATGAATTCCCATATAGTAATGTACTGTTGGCCCTTATTAACACTTATGATCCGTCATATGGAAAGTGGCTTTCCAAATGACACAACAGCAGTGTACTTCGATCGTTGCAGGGATTGAACGGCAAACCTTTTTAGTTTCAGAATTCAACTCACTATGTAGTTAAAAAATTTAAATTAAACTTCCAGCTAGTTGGTGGTGTTTTAGCACTTAGGCATTATCCCATCTCTTATTTAACATTGTTTCTTTTGTTGTATGATTGCTGCAGACCTCTGTGCAGAGTATATAAAGGGTAGTGGGTGGAGTTTGTTGTAGGGGCAGAAACAATTTTTTTCCAATTTAAAAAATAAAAAATAAATCGGTGTAATCCCTCATTCATCCAGGAGTGTTCCATTGTAGAAGAAAGATTCAGTTGTAATCCTCTTTTTTTTATTGAACATTTGAAGTTATGAAATCATCCTGACTGACTGAACTGTGAATATATGAAAAAGATCATACATCATTTTACAATATTGAGAGGCAGAGCTCAGCTTTATGCTAATGAGACACTGTGTCTTCCATCATCCAACTTGTGACTGTCTGAAATTGGCAGAAGAGTGGAGTGTCTGAAGCCAATATTGATAGTTTTGCAGCTTGTGCTAGTGCATTAAAATGTATCGGGGAAAGCAATACAGTATCCTTGGATATGTCTCCTGGCTTGTGCTCATAAAAAGAAACAGCGTTGCCAGATTTGCTGCCATATTCACTGTTCAAGAATTAACAGTGCAATATCTAAACTCTAATACTATAGAAGCAATGTAATAGAACAAAAATAATGCATTGGCTTTATAAAAGTTAGCTGATACTGCAATATAATAAATGATTACAAATGTACAATATTGTATGATGCTTCCCTTTGTCCAATCTAACTTGATTTCCATATTGAGGAAAATGATTGAATAATGTTGTTGATACTACATTAATAATGAATGTAATGAAATGTGTTTTTGATACAGCAGACCTTGTGATCTTATTGTAGTCCTGATAGATCAAGCCCCAAACACCGAAAGGTCCAAATGTATTCTTTTTATGTATATCGTTTTTCATTACCAATACTTGGTCAATTGAGTATCTAGTTTTAATATTATTTTTAGTATCAATTTGTATCTGGGCTCTATGATCCAATCATTTTCTTCAGAACTATATTATAATATTGATATTAGACACACGGGTAGTTGATATTAATACAAATTTTTATTGTTATTATTCTTGCAATCAATCTGCAGAGTGCCTATTACGTCCATCCCAATATACTGGTCGGGGGTATACGGGGCAGTGGGGGTCGATTCCAAAGCCCTGTCTGTTTATATGAACTTTAGTGTCTGGGGTATAAGTGACATGGATTAACATGTTAGATGACTACAGAGGTTCACACCAGCGCAAGTGAACTGCGAGCTACAATCAGTGCGAGCACAGTTATTTTTGGTCACTTCTCCGTGAGTCTTAACGTAGCAGCACCACAGGACTGCGCCGATGTGTGTGGGACGCACACCCTCGATGAGGGAGAAGTAGGAGGAGGAGGTTCTTGTCACCAGAGGAGCAGGAGGAGGCCTAACCCAACCTGTTAGTGCTAATTTTCTCAAACTCCCCTCAGCATAACCAAATAGCCCATCTCGGCAGTAACCAATAGGCCTAAACAGTGAGAAGAGCAACAAGTGAGGTGCTGATAAGCTTAAATTTGTGGCTATATTTTCATTTTAAAAATAATCAGATGAATTAAATGGTATGGGAGCTTAATTGTTATGTTTCTCCTCAAAGTTTTTACATTTTAATACATTGCTATTATTAGGGTATCAAAGTAAGTCTATATTATGTTTCTATAGCCCAGCTTTCAGTTGTAGTCATCTGTACACTTTTTTAGAAAAAACAAGACATTTCCAAGAGTCATTCTCATGGGATCTCCTGATTATAGCCTGTCTGGTTTACAGTTTTGCTTGAAAGTAATCTTCTTTGTTACCCTAACAGCCTTGTAATGGGCTATCAAAATCCTATTGTAAGCTGACTGTAGCCCTCTCATCACTGTCATCACTCATTAATGAGTACCTGATGAGCATCAGAATGGCCAGTACTGCTGCTGCTCCGTGGCTTCATGATTGTATACGACCAGTAAGTTGAACCTTAAACCTCTATTTCTGTTAAGAGGGATTCTCTCTTTTTTCTCTTCTTCTGCTTAGAATCTTCACCTCGCTGTCTTCAAGGGCTTTCTTCGGCACTTATCAAAATTAAGAGAGCCAAAAATCAGCGCAAAATGGTTTAAAAGGGAAACAACCAAGAAGAAAGTCCTGTTTATTTTATACCGGGCAACACTTCATCAACAGGTTCATCCTAAGAACAATGCCTACAAGATGCCTACACAAAAACAGAGCAATGTAATGCATTCTAACCAATGCAATGTAGAAAGAGTGTTACATATATGAGACTGAACCGCTGCAACACAAGAGGTTTCAACACAGAAGGCACGCTAATTCAGGTAGCAGAGGGCCGTGCATCTTCATCTTAAAGCCACAAACCTAAAAAAGAGAATCCCTCTTTAAGCAGGAATGGAGTTTGAAGGTTCAATTTACCGGTTGTATAGAGTTTGAAGTCAAGATGACTACAACGGAATCTTTTTTCTACAATGGAACACTCCTGGACAAATGAGGGATTACACTGATTTATAGCCTAATTATGTTTAATCAA
>BJKM01001760.1:0-14514 GCA_015082035.1 Chaenogobius annularis | reverse complement strand
TTTCACTGATGGCAGGTGAATATGGATTCACTCTTTCTGCATCCAACTGATCAGTGTGTGGATTCAAACACATTTCTCCAGCTGAACTCAGACAAGACGGAAATCATCATCTTTGGCCCACAGAAACACAGAGAAAGCGTTAGCAGTCATCTCCAGAGTCTTGCTCTAAAACTTACGAATCAAGTTAGAAATCTGGGGTTAAAAATGGACTTGAACTTTAACAGCCACGTCATCAAGTCAATAACATCTGCAGCTTTTTACTATCCAAAAAATATGGCCAAAATCAAAAGTATAGAGTCCAAACCCGACTTGGAGAGACTTATCCATGCATTTGTCTCTAGTAGATTTGACGACTGTCACGGCCTGCTCACTGGCCTCTCCAAACGAGCTGTAAAACAGCTGCAGTACATCCAGAACGCTGCTGCTCGGGTCCTGACCAGAACCAGGAAGTACGATCACATTAGTCCTGTGTCTCTCAGGTCTCTGCACTGGCTCCCTGTGGCTCAGAGAATAGACTTTAAAACAGCTCTGCTTGTAAACAAGTCTCTCCGTGGCCTAACAACAAAGTACATGTCGGACATGTTAGTGCCATATGAACCATATTAGGACCTCAGGGACCGGTCTCCTGCTGGTGCCCAGAGTCAGGACTAAACATGGGGAATCTGCGTTTCAGCTTTATCCAGCTAAAATCTGGAACAGTCTTCCTGAGGATGTGAGACAGGCCTCTACTCTGACAATGTTCAAATCTAAGCTAAAAACTGTCTTGTTTAGCTGTGCATATGACTGAAAATATTGAATTTGCACTCTTTAGCTGAACCATCCTGAAACCTTAAACTGTTTTGTGATTTCTGTATTTTAAAGCATTTTTTCCTGTTGTGTGAAGCACTGAATTGCCTTGTGCACGTATTGTGCTCTACAAAATAACTTGCTTTCCCTGGCATTGCCTTGCCATTTCTCTCTTTGTTTGCTGTACACTTTTCTATTATATTATGTGATGTGGAGAAAATAGATATTGTTTCTGAAAATGTGCATTGTAAGAGTGCATTTACAGTTGTATTTTGTTATTATTTCAGATGAAAGACGAGGTTTATTCTACTGCATTTGTCATTGTTCATCACAGTACTTGTGCCTAATTTGTACATTTGTCTGACCATGACAGACAGAGATAGTTAAGTTTAAACTGTCTCAGACCAAACTCCATCCTCGCTTTCCTAGCTTCTTAATATAATAATTTTTGGCAGGCATCAGTTTGACCACTAGATAGATAGATACAGTAGATAGATACTTTATTGTTCCCGAAGGAAATTCAAATTCAGCTGCACAAACATTTTCACTGCGCGCTTCTCAGGCTTTGTATCCTAGTCAATGGTCTCATCGCAGCTTTAGCAGGAGAATCAGGGTAGGTTCAGCAGATTGTGCGTGTCAGGGCAGTTTGAGATGAGTAACAGCCCTCAGGACAGACTTTGACCACTAGATCAAAGATAGATACAGTAGATAGATACTTTATTGTTCCCGAAGGAAATTCAAATTCAGCTGCACAAACATTTTCACTGCGCTTCTCAGGCTTTGTATCCTAGTCAATGGTCTCATCGCAGCTTTAGCAGGAGAATTCAGGGTAGGTTCAGCAGATTGTGCGTGTCAGGGCAGTTTGAGATGAGTAACAGCCCTCAGGACAAACGACTCCTCTGTGTCCAGCAGCCAGCGTCCAGGGGGAGGCTGGTCAAACTCTGGAAACCTCTCTTCTAAGACTCACTCTTATTTCGCTCTGTTGGTGATGAGATAGGACACTCTCTCAAAGTAGTTCCTCTGAGTCCGGAAAGTCTTCTGCCTGGTTTGTAGCACTGGAATAAAAAGTCTGTAGCATCTCAAAGGTCCTAAGCTAGCATACATTATTTGATTCATGATAGCTCTATCTGATAAAAAAAATATGGGATGATAAGGACTAAGGCCAGTTTGAGTGCCACATGCCATGTTAGCTACACTACTTATGGGGTTTGCCATTGGTAAAAAAAAATTTACAATTAGATTCAGACTGCAAACAATGCTCTAATTTAAGACGGTGTCCACTGCACAATTTTGGCTGTCTGTGACAAAAGATTTAGGATTATGGGGAAAACTGTGAGTCATGGCTCAAAATTGTGGGTCGTATGTCTCTCAGTGAGACAGAGACCAAGATTAAACTGCTGTAAGACAAGATAAGATTTATATGAAACCTTTTTGATATTTTGGAATCTTGATTGCAGATTGAGCCCTACTGTCGCTGCGTCTATGATCAATCTCTGTCAAAAATGTAAACACAAGCACACCTCAAAGTGCAGCAGAGGACCTTTTCTCCTTATTTCTCATGAATTTATAACTGTTACAAACGCAAAAATGCTGATATCATGTCGCTACCATCACCTTACCGGTAATTAAATTCTCCTCGTCTTGCAGTGTGACATCCATAAGTCTTAAAACATGAAAAAAAAAAATTGTGCAGTGAACCCCATGCTTTTGTCATAAAGTGCTGCTTTTACAGGGATTTGTGTTCAGGGGCAAAACCAAATTCTACGCTATATGAGAATAGTGCCTTTATTACTAATGCTATCACCTCCTCTTACACTGATAATGTAAATATTGTTGCATTCATTTATGTTGTTGTACATGCTACTTGTACTTGAAAAAGAGATCTATATTTTTGGATAAATAAACACTACCAATGGTTTTATGAGGGGAGCTAGTACTTCCAGAGATTCAATGTGGGAAATTTCATTATTTGTGTAAGGTAACATTTTAAAAATTCCATTCCTATTTGTCTCTCTGTCTTCTCCAGTATGTCATGCCAATAATAACTTTATTTAAGGCACAGATATTTTGCTCATCACCACTCCTCCTCTCCCAAGTGTCTCGAATATATTTTACAATTGCAAAACTCAGTATGTAAAAATATAGGTTTACCACATTTAAAAAAATGCTTTTCATTTTAATTGCAGGGACAACTTGAATAGACTGTTGATGGCAGATGTCTTTCCTTTGAAAGAAGTGAACATAGTAATTCTCAAAGTCAAACAGTTTGAAAGTCAAACAGTTCTACATTGAAATGTAAAGCCAGTTTTCCCTTTTAATTGTCAAATTTGAAGAATATGTGAGCTATTTGGGAAGTCTTATTGTGTTAGTTCTAGGAAGAAAAACCCTGTAGTGTTCCTTGTACTTTGGATAGGGAAGTCACAAATGTGCCTAAGTGGGCTAGCAGCAGTAAATCTACTCAGCAGGAAGCGGCTAATAAACCCAAATTGCCCGATCTGGACTTGCACACGCGGGCCCAAAAAAAGCATTTTAACAGTATTTATCGAGGGTACAAGGCTCACACACTGACTTTGACACATGTAAATGTCTTAATCGAGTTGAATTCATGTGAAGCCAACAAACTCAAGTGGTATATTTGGTGTTTAGTATTCAGCAGGGTGTGCGCCCATTTACCAAGTCATTCTCTAAGATATGCAGGTTTGTCGCTGCATACATTGTACTACACAGGATATTGTTGGCATTTTCTCTGCTCTGAGGATGTGTCCTGAATGTATACAATGTTCTTGATAGAGGCAAGACCCAGAGTTCTATCTGCTCCTTTTTTGCACATTTGAGATGCATTTGTATGGTTGACATAGCAATGACCAAAAATGAACCTCTACTATTCAGTTTATTTTGTTAAATCAGTGTAATCCCTCATTCGTCCAGGAGTTTTCCATTGTAAAAAGATTCAGTTGAAGTCATCTGGACGAATGAGGGATTACACCGACTCATCTGGACACTGTTTTTGATTTCGACTCTCATTCAAAGGTCATTCTCAACCTCAAAATAACGATAGCTTGTCCTGTTTATCCATTAGTTTGCACCGTTTTAAGTTTCCCCTAAAACTAATCTTTTTGTTACCTGGCTGCAGCACCTTCATCACTGATGGGTACCCGATTAGCATCTGAATGGCCAGGGCTGCTCCCACCCCATGGCTTGATAATGCAGTTCTACACAACATGTAAATTGAACCTTAAACTTGCATTTTTGTTTAAAGAGGGATTCTCTCGTTTAACAAAAATGGCCTCCTTAACTCCTCTTTCAAACAATCTCTTCTCCTACATAGAATCTTCACCTCACTGTTTCAAAAGAGTGGTTTGTGGCTTTAAGCTTTAAGAAGATGCACCGCACTCTGTAATCCTGAATTTGTGTGCCTTCTTTGTTGATACAGCATTTTGTGCAGTGGCTGTTTAGTCTCACCTATGGTCTCAGCCAAGACCACCTTGCTTTGACAATAGACATTTACAAAGACATTTGGGTCTGGTATCATGTTCAGTCTCCCGATTTCAAATGGGTGTGATTGACAGGCCGATTAACCAGTCAGAGCAACTCATGGTCTGTTCGTGTTTTAAACAAACATGGCTGCTTATGTGTAAAAATGGGGGAAGGAAATAACACCAGAGGACTGAGAACTGGAGCAGATTTCAGCAGAATCAATAAGAAAAGTAATAAACACTATACATTTGAATCATCGGCTGTGGTTTAACCGCCCCAAGTTAGGGGAGTTTTTTTGTCACCCCTTATGGTACGATGTGCATCCAAACAGAATGTGGGAAGGACTGACTGCTCCGGCAAAAATCAACCATATTTTCCATGGGGACAGATTTTTCTAAGAGCTTTTGTCTGGGGCTCTGATTACAAAACTGCAATTTTACAATTGTATTATTTATATCCAATATTCACAAACAACTCACAATGGTAGTATTAAACAGAAATCTATGAAGTGAATAAAAAATAAAACAGGACATATGCTGTGCTGCCCGGTTGAGTGGTTATGCACAGCACACATATGCACATATGCACATAGAGCATATCCAGGCTCCAAGTGCAGCCGGCCGCAGTGTCGTGAGTTCGACTCCCGGCTCCGACAATATACTGCATGTCCTCCCTTCTCTCTGTCCCCATGTGACGCTAAAGCTGTCCTATCTAATAAAGCCTACAGGCAAAAAAAATCCCATAAAAAACAGGACAAAGCAAAGACCAACCCAGTGCCAATCAAAACTAGACTTGAACTAGAGCAGATTGTAGCAGCAGATCTAGAACTAGACCTAGTCCTGAACCAAGACTAAACATCAGTCTTAAAAAATGATAAATTATAGTAACAAAGTACAGTACAGTACTGAATAACAGAGCTTTGCAATATGGTTGGGCTCATGGCCCATTTTACCATGAGGAGCTGAACCATATTGCGTAGTGGGCCGGATTTGGCCTGCGGGACCGCCATTTGAATAACCCTATTATACATGGTACAGTTTTGTCTCAAGTACCCCATAATTTTGGCTCATTAATACACCCATACAGTCACAATTATGATAATTATGCTTTCTTGTGTCAAAATATTTGATAAACACAATCTTCCGCGTCCCTGTACCCCTGGTTGGGAAACATGGCTCTATAGAGCTGAGCCACAAGCTGAACCCAGTCTCATCCACTCTTCTAACGCTCTCTTTTGTGATTAATAAAACAGTACGTGAATACCTTAATGAAATTATATAGAGCTGTGCCGTTATTCATAATTCATAGTGGAATGCTAATCAGTCTTTTGTACACAGCGTTTCATACAAAAGAGGCCATATTATGGAACCTAACAAGAAACGGCAAACCCTGAGCTGCACTGACCCAAAAGTAACACTGTTCTAGGTCTTATAGAACTGTATGGCTATGACTTCAAAGAACAGAACAAGAAAGACATTTTAATGCCAAACCAATTTTGAAGCTTTTTTGTCTCTTGCATAGAGAGAAAAAAATGATGAACAAAATCACATTTGAACACAAAACAATTGCTTTTATGATTTGTATATTATATGGTTTTCCCCTTTCACCCAGGTCACCCTTGAAAAAGGAGTTCTCAGTCTCAATGGGTTCTTACCTGGTTAAATAAAAGTGATTTTCCAGTTGCATTCTCAATAATGAAATAATTAATTTAAAATGCTTAGATTTTAATTTCATTCAGTGCACAGATATTTAGGGAATCCTATATTGACCTATCTAGGTATAAAACACTACTAAAAAATGCTTAATTAAACTCCCCACAGTCATAAATAATCATCTTCTTCCTGTTGCAACTGTATCCAGACAAATATTTGATCCTTAACTTTATTGCTATTACTAACCTTTTATGGATATAGTTTTGCGTTTTTGACCCATCTACTCCCTGTACCACCAACAAACTGAAACTACTGAAAAACATGAATGCTGAATTTATTTTATATCACAAATACATTGGTAATATGTCTTTTCAATTGCATGCACAAGTGTTGCGTCATTCACCATAATGTTTCCTCTTGTTTGTTGCTCAGCGTGTGTTATGACAGATGTTAAAGATCACAGTTGAAATATGCCTGGTCCATAATGCAGTGTGATTGCACCTGCCCTTCCCCGGCAGCTGTTCCCTTCCCACACAGACGACTGCCAGCACTTATGTGATTTCGATCAACACTGCTTGTTTTGCTTGGAGCAGGCGAGAACGAAATGAGAACGCGCACATCCTTAATTCAGTGCAGATGGATTCTAAATGGATGCACCGTGCACTGTACCGGGTCACATTGAAAAACTCAATCTGAGTGTTAGGCCTTTTCAATTACATGTTTTCAAAGAGTCTGGTGCAAAACATTCAGGTGATTTTTAAGCCCACAGACAGCACAGCTCAGCATCATTCTTCACTGTTTTGTTTTTTGTAACAATGTATTTGTAATTTGGAGAATGGAAGGATGCTTAATTTAGTGTAGAATATAAAATGCTAAAACTGTTTTGGCAAAGGAGTTGGCATTAGGGCTGCAACAATGAAATGACTGATCGTGATAACCGGAATTGTTATCAATACAGACTCTAAAACGCATTAAAAAAAATAGCTTTTATAACAAACACAGTGGCATTATCAAATAACAATTTCAACAAATAATAAACAATTTCAGATTTTCATCAATAATACACTTTATGTGAAAATATTCTCAATCTAGAAGCCTTCATTCATCATATTTCAACCTTTATTTGGTCAAAATGTGTATGAAAAATCTCAATGTACATTGACAGATGTACTATGGTTTGCTCTGCTGTTCGCACACATGAAGAGGAATTGTACTGTAATGTAGTAGATTGCATGAGGCTGGTTGCAGGTGAAAAATCTTTGAAATACAACACACAAAAAAAACACCAAATGTAAGTAATGAATTATAAAATGTGCAAGTAGAGCAAGATTTGGCAATTCAATATTATGAGTGCATTTGTTAAAGATTCAAATATAGTAAAACTCAATATACCACCAAAATTAATAATTACATGCCACCGGCTCTTTCTGGTTGCAACCTTTATATCAAATTATTACTAGTATTAGTATTCTGCACACAATGAATTAGCTTTTACATTTAGACTGTAATAGATAACATTTCTGCATTTATGTAACCAAATAAAAAACTTAAAACGTGTTGTGACAAACCCATGATAAATATTCAACAGGCACAATAAACACTTCAAAAGGACTAGCTGAAGGTTTAATTTCCAAGTGTGCACTGTATGCCTTGTTAGCACAACACTGATATTGACCATATTCCGCCCCGCCCACTTTTGCCTCTTTTACCCCCGGATCGGCTCTTCAGTTGTAATCGCACTTCTGGTCGAGCGGAAACTCCTTTCTTTTAAATGGAGAACGAGGAAAAGTCTTGCCGCTGAAATATGCTATTATATGATTTGAGTAACATTTTCCAATGTTTATGTGCACCAACATGTCAGCAATGCACTGATTCCCTGGGCGACCTGAAAACGGCTTTTTAGTCTGTTTAGAACTTATTTTCTTCGAGTTTGGCAGCCCTGTGTTCACTAAAACAACTGGAAGAAGGATTACGTGGAATGGCGGCGCCCAGACGGGATTCAAGAATAAGGTATATAGCAACAGGGTGATAAGTCCAACATTTTACGATAATTAAGTCTTTAAGCCTACTGGCTGTCACTTCACTGATTTGCAGAGAGGATGTGGTTCCACACAGCAAGTCTCTGAGTCCCCTTTTCTTTGGCTCTAGTCTTTGCCGGCTTTGTCTGCTCCGGTGCACACCGGGCAAGCGGAATTGTGCATCGCTTTAAAAGTTCCAGAAGCACGTACGTGATTCAAGATTTATTCAGCCTGCGCCTTGCAGGGAAGGCGGGGTGACGGGCAACTCGCCGCAACATACATTAAAACAAAACAAAAATTTGACTAATCGACTACTAAAATGACCATTATTTGTAGTCCTAGTTGGCACCATTATCACACTGCAGAGAGAGCCCAGATGTGTGCTCTGTAATGCTTGCCTTTATTCCTCTGAGTGTTTCTTTTGACTAGTTCACTTTCCTTTATAATTAAAACACACAATAGACATGGCTTGAGGTCTTGAGAAGAATGCCAGTCTAATGCAGAGGACACATTTTGCAATGACGTCAATCTGAACCTTAAAAGTACAATAGTCTATAAGAGTTATTGTTAAAGAAGTACAGTAGTATGGATGCCATGACCTATTTCCAACCATCCTTTTTATCCTCTGTAATGTCTAGTTACTTCTTATACAGGAAACATTTTACTACTTTTATACTACACATTCAATTTCATAATGAATATTGAAGGGGTTTCTGTGGTTACATCTCTGCAGCTTTCTTTCCAAATTGTAAAGCATAACTGAGATTGCTGATAAATGGTTGCAGCACTCTCCTGTTGTAGTGCAGATCTGACATTCCATTAGTATTACATTATGATTGATAAGCTCACATTGGCTCTGTGTGGCTGTCTCCTGTCTCCTGTCTTCCCCTGAAATGAAATCACAAGTCCATTAAGTCTTAACTCCACATTTTAATTGCTCAGAATGAGGACTGTAAAAGACGGCGCGACATGAAGGCATTAAAGGCTTTTGCAGTTAGTTTACTGCTCATGAGGCATCACAAATTATTTATTACAGACAGAAGGAACAAATTAACTTTAACCTTTTTTGTTCTACAGACATTTAAAGCTTTGGCTCGAACAACAAACCAAAGCAGCCCTTAAATGCAATAGTAAAACATCCCCATAACAACATATTGGGAAATGTATTTATTGTCAGTAAATCTGATCACTAAATTTCATCAGTGCTTTTAATTGGTCTAGCACTTGGCTTTGTGGATTTGTTTTCATGATTTGCTTTTTATGATTTGTTCGTGGATTTTATGAAATTTGTATCATCCTAAAAGTACTATATTATTCCCCCTGGTATTTGAGGATACCTTATGTTACCTTTTAGCGACACCCAAAAAAACAAACCACAACACTTCAGTGCTATCCACTGACCTGATTCTGAGCTTAATAATAACAGCACTGTCTTGCTTTTCCAAACATTTCCGAGCTATAAATCTAATTAGAACAAACATTTAGCATCTCTAAATTTATTCAGCGTGCCCTGGGGTAGCTCCCTCATACTAAAGACTTATCTAGGCTGCTGCTGAGGATGGGGAAGGTTAGGAAGCTTAGGTCCGCAGTTTTAGTTGACTGCTTTGTTCTACTCTTCTCTGGTCTTCGTCTCTCAGGAAAGCCAGCCTAAATTGTCTTTAAGGGCCTTCACTAACGAGAGTAGACCACTTAGAGACCGTCCTTGGCTGCAGAGGGCTGTGGGATACTGTGGACAAACTGTTCAGAGGGAAAATGTGGAACTAAAGTGACTGGACTTGACATTGACATTCTCCAAACCAGTTGACAAATAGAGTTCAGCTGAGAGCGGTTCAAACGGAATATATAAGCACTGTAAAATATTGCAGTGGCGTGTATTCAAAGGATTTTGTAGGCACTGTATCTTTTTAATATTAACAATATTGATATTTGTCCCAATTTGTTTCTATTTATACATATTTTCTGTTTTAAAAATATGTTATAAACCAGTAAGGATTAAAGCAATTAATATGCCATACCTTCATTAACATTCACAAAATCTAGTTTTCTAAGAACACCTGGGGACCCTGTGAGGATCTTGGGGGACTCAAATGGGTTCAATTCCTGGGTGAACATTAGATCACATGATCTTTCATGCTTGTTACCATGGGTTTTCTCCAGGTTCTCCGGCTTCCTCCCACCTGTCCAAAGATGTGTTAGGTAAATTGGCCCTAGTGAATGAGAGTGAATTTTTTCCTTATGAAGTATTTTTCCTTATGTATGACTTAAAATCGGCACAGTTCTTTATCAAGACACAACATGTGAAATAAGTATTTTTTTGCTCCTGTACCTGTACTTTAACTTGATATAGAAGTAACATTTTGACCTTATTGCAAGTCCCTGTAGATCCCTGTATATTTTGTTTTCGGGGCATTTGAAGTATCCGTCTTCTCTGGGCTTAAAACCAGCCTTGCAACATTTGCCGACATCAATCCGAAGACAACTGTCTTATTATGATAAAGATAGAAAGAAAGAAAGACGGAAAAAACCTTTGAGGCTGTTCTGACAATGTATTTTCACAAGAGATCTGCAGGAGGACTTACATAGTTCTGCTTTAAGATACAAAATTGAATACTTCATCCGCCACTGGTTGGGAATGGGGGAATAGGGTCAGACTCCTGATCAATGCTTGAATCAACCTTGAAAATGCTTTAGTTTTCTATTATGCTAATAGTTTGAATTATTTAGAAATATTTGGCTCGCAGCTTGCCATGATATCTTGAAGATTGGTTTAAAAGCTACACAAGTTGATAACCAGTGCTCACAAGCCCACCAACCCAAAGCCCTCTTTGTGTGAAATTGCATGTTGCCATGTGTTGAAACTATTTGTCAGAACTGTAACTCGGCTTACCACTGTCCAGGGTGTCATCTTATCTATAAGACAAGGACTGAATAAGCTTTTGCAAAAACAAGGAGGAACTTGACACTGTTCAATGTACTGTACATACTGTATAGATGTCAGTTTGTGTCATTTTAATCCAATTTTTTTTCTTTTTCTCCTTTTGGTTGATGTCAGATGCTTGTCAACAGCTTCAGCCTGCATTTTGTATGACATATGTCAAACTAATGACATTACCACCCGACTCCACAGAATTAACACGTCTGTCATCATGAATACATCACATCTGAAAATAATCCTGTTTACTCTATATTAATTACCACTCCATGCTATACATCTGCAAACATCTCTGTCAAAAGTAGGTTCCAGTGGTTTTGACATAAGGGCCACAAATGCCCTCAGACATGGATAGGTTAGGCTTGGGAGGTTCAAGCCGCTGTCTGCTGCCCGAGACATGCACTTGGCCATCAAAATACAAACAAATCAGACAGACAAAACATAATTTATGCTCTGGATATACAATAAGCTCACACCATACATCTGAATCGAGGATAAAAGTGAGATATTTCTTTTAAGTCCTCTTATACGATGCACAGCCAATGAATTATTAACCCCTGCCTGCGATGAATAGGACGAAGAATGAACGGCAACGGTTTGAAAGGAACACAAATTCTTGCTCTATTTGGAAATCTTTCTGGGAATAACGCGATACAATGCAAATCTTCTATACGATATACAGAGCCTTGTAGATGTTTTCTAATTGCAAGTGCAAATAATGATGATCCACAGGTTTCTTTTTTTAAGCCTTGTCTTTATAAAGCAACAACATGAACAAACAGCAGGTTAGCTATTTTGGTCTCTGGAAAACGTCATGAGCTAAGCATCTGTGCTAGGCCAAGAATATTTAAAGATAGAATTACAGCAAAAGCACAAACTTCCATCAACAAAATACAGCTAAAGCCTGGATTTATGTTTATTTAACTAGCAAAGTGCCATTTTCGTGCAATTTCAAGGAGATTCCTGTTCTCAGTTGCGCCTTGAAGTGGGCTCATCTATAAGAAGTACAGTATTATTAGACATTGATGCTGGCTGGGATTTGGAACCTGTAATTTCTGCCTTTTCTCTGAATATTGCCTTCATCCCCTTTTTCTTGCCTGCAGTGATCCACATATTTATATTTATCTGGGTTTTGGACTGGATAAAGTACTTTCACTATTTATACTATATACGGACATAAGATTGTAGAAAAAGATTAAGTTGTAGTCATCTGGAGTTGAGTATATGGCCAAAAAATCCTCATATTGGTAGCTCACAACCCTAATCAATTTTCTGTTTTGTTATTAGAGACAAATACAAATTCTTGGTTCTTGTAATATTCTTTTCATGAAGATAAACACTGGACTTCTCAATTAATAACTCAAAGTGAGTGGGCAATATTGACAAAGTGAATATCTAAATGTTTTAAATATTTTTGGATTATCACAACGATATTCTGACAGTATTCTGAGTACACACAAGTATTGCATGAAATGTGAAGGGACTGTGAAACTAACCACAAATGTGAGCAAAGATCACATATTTGAAATATTGTTGTGGCATAGTTTAGTTTTAATCTGATGATTTGCTGTCATTTTGGTTAGTTTGTATTAAATACAATATACTCAATATTCAGTTATTGCATATCTAATTTTTGTTAAATTAAAATCCGATCAACTGGACAAATCTATGTATTGCATCTTGCCATGGTAAAAAATGCTTTAGAAATGTCCATATAGTATTGCCTCAATCTTTCAGAAAACACCATAAAAGAACTAACAAGACTAAGAATAATAACACAATCCTGTTGTTGATCCACACAGCACATTCTCTTTGTATTAGAGGTAGATATTGGGTGCATTAGATGATGCAGAATACTCAGCACTCGGTAGTAGGAGAAGCTGTGACCTAAATACTACTGACTGTGTTTCAGTTAATGCAGTAGCTTTGTGAATGCATTGTGGACAACAATAACAATGAGCACACATTTAGTTTTAAGTCTATTTGCAATTTGGCTTCTTTATGACATTGCTTTCTGTGGTGTACTGCCTAACGACTGTGCTATTTTGTTAAAGGATTTGCGCCATCAACATTGTAATTACATATCTGAGACGAACATGCAAAACCTAATAGCTCTTATCCAGAGTTCACTGAATCTAATCAAATAATGTAATTTGCACTTTACTGTATGTGTTGCGGTTAATGAATAAGTTGTTGTATCTTTAGTGTCTTATATGTGGCTGTATAGCCTTTTAAATTTGTTTTCAAACATTTTAGTGCCTACAGTGTTTACTGAAGCTCTCCTAAATTCATGATCACTATAAATAAATTCTTGCTGCTTCCGTTTATAACCTCATAGCTCTGAGTGCACTTGGGGTCACACATTTATATGCAGTCTGTTTACTGTTTTAACTTAATATCACTTTCTTCACTACGCATTGTTTATTGCGTAGAAGTTTAGGAAATAACTTGTGCCTGCTTTAGATAACTCGTAAACACCAGAAATGACTGGGACCTAAACTTACTTACTGATGCTTATTAAAGGTACCGTTCTCTGGGAGACCCATGTGTGACCCTGGATTCTCTTTGGGTGCACCATCTTCCTATATGTACAGAATTGGGTGAAATTGACTGTGAAAATGACCAAAAAATTATCTGACACAGAGGATGGTAGTTCTCAGTTACAATTGCATTTACTTTAGTCACTTTTTGGAGAAATTGTAGTAGATTTTGGACACCTTACTTTTACTTCTACTTGAGTAAAATTGTTCAGAATCAGAATTGGTTTTATTGATTGTCACAAACTAGGAGCTAGCTTCGGTGTTAAATCGGTGTAATCCCTCATTTGTCCAAGAGTGTTCCATTGTAGAAAAAGATTCAGTTGTAGTCATCTGGACTCTGTTTTGGAAAACATGGAACAACCCAATACACGCGTTCGACTCTCATCCAAGAGTCATTCTCAATCTCAGGTGAAATCTGAGTCTGTGAACAGAGTCTGGTTTTATATCCTCTGTGTAAGCCCTGCCCACACAGGGCAACAGACCTCCTTCTAAGATAAAGGGGGAGTTTTCTAATACTGTCGGCCGCTTCTCTTCATACACTCATCTCTGAGACAATCCCTTTGTTTCTAACTAACAGCCCTGAGATGGGCCATCTAACAACTCCTATGTACCTCACCTCACTTGCAACCTCTGTTCACTCGCTCCCTCCTCACTGACGACAACTCACCGCTGTTTCCACTATTAATATATCTGATCAGAATGCCAGGGCGTCTCCAGGGTTTCAACAAACCATTTTGTTTATTTTAAACCAGGCAACACGTTAAGACAAAAAAACTGGTTCACCCTAAGGACAAGATGCCGACACAAAAACAGAGCAATGTAGTGTATTCTATCCAATGCAGTGAAAGAAAGTTGTAAAGAGCGTTACATAGGGGAGACTAAACAGCCACTGCACAAGAGGCTTTTATCAGCACAGAAGACACTCGAGTTCAGGACCTCAGAGCGCTGTGCATCTTCATCTAAGCCACAAGCCACTCTATTGAAGACAGTGAGGTGGAGATTCTGAGCAGGAGAAAAGATAGTTTGAAAGGTTATTGATGGGCCTAAAATCTACACAAACCCACATATAAACAAACAGAGAAGAAAGACAAGGGAATCAAATTGTTTTC
>BJKM01001759.1:0-14520 GCA_015082035.1 Chaenogobius annularis | reverse complement strand
ACTCTGCAAGAGAAGTGTTATGAGACAAAAACATTCATTTTGTTTTGGCCTGCAGAGATAAGACGCGGGCCTTAGGCGGCGGAGTCTGCTCTGCTATTACCATGTGAGATTTGGTCATCTCGGTTTGTGTGAGCTTGGCATTTGCATACAGCAATCTCAGATGGCAACAAGATCGCCTCCAGGAGTCCTGCAACCTGTGTGGAGTTCAGAATCGGCTTACCATCTGATTTCAAAAATTCCTGTGTCGCCACAACCCAGCCCAGTCATGACAAACACCAAACGCATAGCGAGAATCTGTGAAAATTGTGACAGACTGACCCTTCGCCAGTTTGCATGCAGCTGTCAAAGCCACCAATTCAGCAGTCTGTGCAGAGAAATGTGAGGGCAGTGGGCCTGACGCCACCACATCCCACTCAGAGCATACAGCAAAGCCAACACGGTTCTGACCAGTGTTAGCGTCTCGAGATGCAGATCCATCTACATAAAAAATTAAATCAGGGTTAATGAGTGGCTGTTCTTTCAGATCCGGTCTTGGAGTGCACACCTGTTCAATGGCGGAAATACAACAGTGAGGTTCTCCTTCATCAGGGGGTGGGCAAGAGTGTGGCAGGGTTAAGCTGTGTACACCGTTTCACTGTGACATTAGACAACTCAAGAAGAATAGTGTTATATCTAAGCCATCGTGAAGCAGAAAGATGAGAAGTTTTCTGTTCCAATAAAATCAAAGAGACAGCATGTGGTACCAACAGTGTGAGCTACTAGATCACGTGATGCCAGGACAGCCTTTTCAGCTGCCGCGACCGCACGTAAACATCGTGGCATCCCGACTGCTACTGGGTCCAGTTTAGCAGAAAAGTAAGCGACAGGTCGCAGGGAGCCCCCGTGCGACTGAAGCAAAACAGAGCTCATGCAACCGTTTTGTTCGTCTATAGTCTGTGTGAAGGGTCTAGTCGGTCAGGTAACCCCAGAGTTGGTGGCTTCTCTGTAAGGCCATTTCAACTCACAGAAAGCTGTCTCCGCCTCCTCTGTCCATGTCAGTTTGTCATGAGTCCGAAGGCTTTTCCATGAATGAGTGCACTTAAAGGAGACTCCATTACAGAATAATTTGGAATGAATTGTCTACAATATGAACACATTCCCAAAAATGACATTCAATTGTTTCTTAGTAATTGGTTTGGAATATTCTGTATTGCTGCAACGCGCTTTGTGGAATACCTTTACCATTTTAGAAATCACATGACCCAAGAAAATTACTTCCTCCTTAACAAATTGCAATTTAGACAGGCTCGCTTTGTGCCTTCTGCGTGCAAATGATTAAGTAAAGTCACTGTATCTTGTTTACACTGGTCCTCAGTTGGAGAACATAAAAGTAAATCATCCACATATTGTAATAAACAGCTTCCTGGTGACAGCTGCAGAGGAGCCAATGAGTCGTGCAGTGCTGCGTTGTACCACGTTGGAGAGTGAATGAACCCCTGACAAAGCCGTGTCAGGGTCCAGAGTCGGTTCTGGAATTCAAATGCGAACCAAAACTGTGAATCCTGATGAACAGGACAGAGAAAAAAGCATTAGCCAGATCCACAACTGTGAAGTATTTTGCCTCTGAAGGAATCTGAGATAAAATAGTGTATGGATTAGGTACTACAGCTGCAAATGGTTCCACAGCTTCATTTACTGCTTTCAAGTCATTTGTAAACCGCCACTTTTCTGGGGCCCCTGGGTCACCCTGCTTTTTAACAGGAAAGATGGGACTTCGTACCCCACCTGATTTACAAGGAACTATTACTCCCGCCTCCCTCAGGGCTTCAAAAAACTGGAGTAATACCTTCAACTGCCTCTGGGCGCAGAGGATATTGTGGTCTACAGGGCGGGCGTCAGATTTTGGGTGATCACTACGGGTTGACAACTTCGAATTCGGCCTACATCAGTTGGGCTCTTGGCCCAGAGGTCATCCGCAACCCCCCTCAGTTCAGGAATCGCCTCTGCCTCAGCCTGAGACAAAAAAACAGCCTGCTCCCAGAGCAGAGTGGCTCTTATCAGTGCCTGTGGAAACACAGCGAATGGACGGGAGAGACAATTGTGAACACATCCTCCACGCGTTTGTGGAGCGTGAAAATTTCACCGCAGATTCTGGAATATTCTCCCAGTCCTCTGCCATGAAACAGCCATAGACAAAATCTTGTACTTCCCCCCAGTTTGCATTTGTTGGTTTAGATAATGCTATGTACAGATTTAAGTTTTGACATATTACATTCTTTTAGTGAGTCAGGGAGCGACACAGAGATAGCAGAGAACTGATTACCCCAGAATAAATGTTCAGTCGTTAAAGAGTCCTCATAACATTCATACCAACAAGCATTAAAATCATGTTCTGTTCTAGTTACATCTGCGGGCAAACAAAACGAGCACTGCAATTCTCCCATGTCTTTGAAGTCAGCATTCTCAGTTGTGTGTCACTTTCTCATGAGCTAAAGAAATTAGCTTAATCGAAGGGGTTGGGGACAATTTCCAAAAATAGTTATAATCAGGAGCTTCTGTCTGCCCCGTCAGAAAAATTTGAATCATGTTCCAATTCTCTTATGGTGGTGACTTTTAGTCCGTCTGCAGTGGAGATGAGGCCAAATTCCTAATCTACACATTAGATCGCGTCCTAACAGTTCACCGGATACAAAGGAGAATAGAGAAATGAATGTTTGAACGTGTGACCACTGACATCAAAACATGTTAAAGGAGATGTGAAATTCTCTTTCATTGTCTCTCCAGAAGCTGCTAATGAAAATGCGTACCGCCCACTTAACCTGGGTTTCTTTGTTAGTGCAGAAAATTTAATCACAGAATTTGTGGCGCCTGAGTCCACCAAGACATTTATTTTTTCACCATTAATCATCATGTGGTACTCGGGAAATTTAGTTTTAGCTTGACTAATTTTAGAATATGTACCCTCTGTACCTCTGCACAACCCTCAAGATAAGTGATGGCATGTGAGATTGGTGTCAGGTGCATGTTACCCTCCTGCAGGTGTGGTTGTAGGTGTTGTTCCAGTGCGTGTCTCGTTGAGCCAGTTGTTTCTGGTGCGTGCTCGGACCCGCTCCCTTCCTCCGCCTCCAGTCAGTCCGACCCTCCATGCTGCGATTGTGATGACGGAAGAGCCAAAAACTGCTGCTGGACGTTCGGGAGAGCCTGCTGTGCTCCGGGTGCGTGATAGGCCACTGCCTGTTGCCCGGTAGGATAGTAATGTCCAAACTGCGGTGTTGTCGCTGTGCAGTCTCGGGCAAAATGTCCCAACTGTCCGCAGACATAACATGCACCTCTCCGTTGTTCCCGTCTTCCACGTCCACGTCCGCGTCCACGTCCGCGTTGGTTTTGTTGTTGACCCCCCAGTTGCTGTCCTCCCGGTTGCTGTCCTCCCGGTTGGCCAGAATTAACATAGAGTGTCATTATGGCCTCATGTTGTTCTTTGGCCCGTCCTTCTTCTTTCTTTTTCTTTGTCTTTGCGATAAGCGTTTGCGCATGACGTGCATACCGGGTCAGGTCTTCGAGTTTGGGCTGCTCAAATCCGCCCACATATGTCTTTTGTACTCTGGCGATTATGTCCGGGAGCATGCTCTGGTAAAGTGCCTGGCAAAGACTTTTTTCATATGGTGTGCCCGGCCCGTCTACCATGCCACTCTTTCTTTTGTACAGGATGGAGAATCGGTGGATAAAATCGTCTGTGTTCTCGTCCTGTTTTTGTCGGCACCCCTGGATAGCTTCCGGGTCATAAAGGACAGGAAAATTCTCGGGAAATGGCCAAGTTCAGTCTGGTTATAGCCGCAATGTAGGCCACATTGTGTGCATATGTGGGTTTGTCGGCCCGCAGATCATTGGCTGGAATGTCATCTTTTATCTTTGCAAAGTCACTAGTTTTCATAGCAATCCCCAATATCTTTCTGCACTCGAGCCCCGAAGGTCGAAATTCTTTGCAAAATTCTTCAAAATCTTTAGAAAATTGAGTCCCATTCCCCAGCGGGTTTGGCAGGGCTTTGGCACTGGCCACGACCTCCTCCGAACTCCAGGGTCTATACACGTACATTTGTCCCTCTGGTCCGGCCACCTCGACCATGGGCAGTGATGCGTTTGGTTCAGGATGTCCCGTCCGGAGGATGCCATTCCATTCCTTTTTCACAGCAACGGGTTTGGGTCTTTTCGCTTTTGTCGTTTGTTGAATCTCGTCCCCTCCTATGGCCCCCTCCTCCTCGAGTTCTGGTGGAACATGATTGACAGGTCGGCTGATGAAGTAGGATTCGAGGTCCGGGTCCGTTCTCGCCTCAGAAAGACTGGTCAGATCTGGGTAAACACGAGGAACAGACACAGTAACATGTTCTCTCGAATCCCCCAAGTGATTCTCTCGAATGTGAAGTTGTGAGTGCGGGTGCATGTGTGCGTGTGCATGCACCAGAGGTGTGTGTGCTGGTGTCCGCTCTGATAATCGGGTTGAGTGCCGTATGTGAATAAAGCGGCGGCTTCACACTCTCTCTCTCTCCCCCACATTCGCCCTTGACAGACACCATTTGTTTACACAGTCTCTTTCGCTCACGTGCTTCAGCTTCAGTCTCCCACACTTTTACCCATTTCTCGTGCTTCTGCATCCACCTCACCGACTCACTTGACACTTTTTTAGTTTTTAACAAGTCTTCTTTTGCTCTCTCTAAGTTTGTTTTAAGGTTTGCAATTTGATTCATGCTTAAAGATCCTCCCACTGGGAACCCATAGTTCTCCGTCCAAAGAGGCAAGCATTCTAAGCATTCTTGTCCAAATTTATTAGACATGACAAGCATCACTGGAGTCTCGGGGATCTGAGCATCATTCTTGGATTGACTTTTCCCCATTTTACGACCACACGTTTTCTCGCCGATTCACACGTCTGTGTTGCGCAAACGTACCTCCCACTCCTCTAGTTTAGGGTACACAACTCGCTAAACTGACCGCCCCAGGCAACCCCCAGCTAAAGCTAATTTTAAATTATGCTTTTAGTCAAAGGGTGAGTGAGCTAGGTTCTCCTGGTCTTTGCAGGGCATTGGCCTCGCCAACTAGATAAGCCAAGAATGTGCTGTCAAAACAGACTAAATCCTCCTCAGACTCCAGCTAGACTCGTTTAAGGACCCAGGCAGAAATGTGCAGCACGGATCCCAAAAGTAACTAAATGAATAAATTTAAGATTATTATTATTATTATTATTTTTTATCCCTTTCTTCTCAGGAGAGAAGAAATTAAAACCCTATCTATCGACACAATTGAGATAGACAAACTCACCAAAAAATTAGTTCTTTTGAGTCCCAGCGCCGGCGTCGTCCTCTCAGGCCTGTGATTCAGTCCTCTCGTCTCGAATTTGTGGAGGAATGAGGCTGGAAACAGGTGATGTTCCAGGTGGATCAAACACTGCTTCACACGACCCACGAAGACAGACCGCCAGGCGAAGGAGTAGTTCGTTAGACGCCAAATTGTTGTGGCATTTCTGTGGAAAAGTACCAAGAAATAGAGAGGTAAACAGAGTTTGTCGTTCTCAATAGTTCGATCTTTATTTACTCGTGCACAGTAAATAAAACACTTTCCCTGACAAGATCATCTCTCCCTTCCTGACTCCAGAACAATGACTGTAAACATCCTTTTTATAGACAGTCACATACATTGACACGTACGCACATTGTCACAATCAAATCAGCTCTAGTCAAAATGAAAACACCCCTCAAGGTTTTGACCCACGACTTGGGCCGGAGCTAAGATAATATTATATGATGCGTAGACATGACATTTGCAACCTTGATAGAAAGACATTTTTCCATTACAACCTCAAGTGTGAGCCCACCATCAGCTCCCTCATCATCATCCCTCATCAAGAAGGCCCAGCAGAGGATGTACTTCCTGCTGCAGCTGAGGAAAGCCAAGCTGCCAGTGCAGATTATGTTTTAAACGGCCATCATTGAGTCCATCTTCACCTCCTCCATCACCATGTGGTACGCTGGAGCCACAGCCAGGGGCAAACAGAGACTTCAGCACATTGTGCGTTCTGCTGAGAAGGTGATCAGCTGCATACTCCCATCTCTGCAGGACCTGTACGTCTCCAGGGCTCTGGGACGAGCAGGTCGGATCACAGCAGCCTATTCTCACCCTGGACATGGACTATTTGAGCCACTCCCCTCGGTCCGTCCGGTCCAGAACCTCCCGCCACCAGAACAGTTTCTTTCCCTCTGACGTTGGACTCATGAACACTTCTTAACACCAGTTACTTTAACAATAATTTAATCAACAACCACTCATTGAACTGTTCCCTTCTACACTACGTCAGTGAATTTAACTGTAAATTGTGTACATAATAAGTCTATTCTTATCTTATTAGTACAAAACTAACAGACAAAATTAACCGAAAGAATAAAACTGACAGCATTTCATTCCCACTATTTATAGGAAACAACAGACAGTAGACTAGTAGTGACAAATTTAGTATACACCAGTTTAATTTCTATTAAACGATGGAGCACTTCCAAAGTAATGAGAAGTCATTAGGATTCACTGATCCAGACGTGATCCATATATTACTGTATTTTTTGTAGGGTTAGGGTTAAAAAGTAGACTTGAGAAGCAGGAGCCGTCAGTCTCACAGGGGAACAGAGACAACTGACTGACAGATAGGGACATCGAATAATAAAAGACATCATGAACAATACATCAAGATCTGCAGCAGGAATGATACAATCACATTACTATGCAAGGGTTTCAAAGGGTGCGTAATGTGTTTTTAATTATTTTATCTCAAGACATCTTTTGATTTTATGTTTAAAGCAATGTCTATGTATGGAGAATTTGGTTTGTTTCAACTCTTACATTTTCAGAGAGAACATGTATCTTGTAGCAAATAGAGTGAAGGGTAATATGCAAAAATGCTAAAGACCACCAAAAACTTTAGCGCCACAAAGATAGTCATTGGTAGATGCTTCACTTGGAAGGATAAATAATGCTTCACAGAGATGTGGCTCAGGGAGTTGGTTCTGGACTGCACCGTGCAATTGAAGGGCTTCCAGCTGCTCCGTGGCGACAGGAAAAAAGACCTCTCCGGGTGAAAAACACAGGGTGGATGTGTCTGTTTTTACATCGACAACACCTGGTCATCCGATGTGACTGTGGTGGCACAGCTCTCCTGCTCTGGAATATCTTTTCATCAACAGCAAACCATTCAACTTGCCACGTGAAGTTCGTCTCATTCATTCTGGCCGCTGTTTTTTTATTCAAATTTTTTTCATTTTTCAAAAATTAAGAACAAACACAAAAAGCAGGAACAAGACCAGAGAGAAAAAACTAAACCAAAACAAGCAGACATCCACTATAAACAGAATAAACAAAAAAAAAGGGAAATCATGCCACACAGCACCCAAAGAAAATGTCCAATTAGTCCACAGTCTGTCAAATTTGTCCAGTCCCTTATTGTCAGTGTAATGTATGTCATCCACTTTTTTGTGATAGCCTTTTTCGCCGCTGCCTACAGTATGTTCCAGAGGTAACTTTATTGTGTCCATGGCAGGAGTCCTCAGGCGCAAGTACATGGTTCCAAAATCGAGTGGAATGGCAATGTCAAAAACAGTTTGTAGTGCATCCTTAATTTCATTCCAAAACTTTTGAACAACAGGACTGTCCCAGAATATGTGATAGCGGTTTGCCTCCTTGCTGCCACAATTTGTCAGTCTGTACCTCCCGTGAATAATGGGCACTTTGACTTGGTGTACATCTCCAGGTCACTGGGACGAGCAGGTCGGATCACAGCTGACCCTTCTCACCCTGGACATGGACTATTTGAACCATTCCCCTCAGGCAAGAGGCTACGGTCCATCCGGACCAGAACCTCCCGCCAAAAGAACAGTTTCTTTCCATCTGACGTTGGATTCATGAACACTTCAACTACAATTGAATCAATCATTCACTGCACTGTTCACTTTCTGCACCACATCTGTAAATTTAACTGTAATTATTTGTGTACATAGTAAGCCTATTTTTATATATTTTATACTATAGTAAATTGAAATTGTTTTCTTTAATTGTAGAAAAAGATGCAGTAGTAGTCATCTTGACTCTGTTTTAGGAAAAACAAAACGTTACGACTCTCATCCAAGGGTGAATTTTGTTCATTGGCAATAAACCATTTCTGATTCTGATTCTGATTCTGAAATAAGAGCTGGAATAAATAGAATGAGTCCAGTGAAGGTAAGCAATTGATTGCGCAGACAGTTTAAACTTAATGTAAACTTGTAAACTTGCATGAATGAAACGTTATCATATCATTAGTTGTTGATTGAGTTCTATTTAAAGTGCCTACCTCTCAGCTAATGTTGATGACAATCGGCATGCGGCTAATTCTAAATTCTTAATGATTTATTGTAAACCCCACTGTAGCCGACAAACCGTGGCATTGTACATCTGCTCTAAACAGGGAAATTAAATAGCTACAAAATATTGCATCTTCCATACACTTTATCAGATGTCATAATCTGTGTTGGGAAATAATGTAATATATACATGTGCAAAAAATATGCCTTCTGAATAAAAATTTTGAGTAACTATATGCCGGTACAGTTACATTGCGGTACTTGATCATGTCATTTAGGCTTCAAACAGCAGTTAGAAAAATAGAAAACACAGCTTTTGTGGTGCACGTGTGATTTTTTTCTCTTATCTGTGGGTCCAACGTGACATACTCATTACTATTGCCATCTTGTGGACGAAAGCAGCATTTGTACAGGGGGTTGTTTCAACAAAAAGTCTCAGAACAAAGGATTCCGCTTAGGGTAGGGTATTTGAAGCTCCTGGTGCCTCGAACATCAAGGTGTAGGATCCTCCAGAGGCTTGCAGTTATGCATAAACCCTCTATTCGGCCAACCTTAACCAATGCTCACAGGTAGAAACGGCTCCAGTGGGCCCAGAAATATATGGACTAATTTTCAAACAATCTTGTTCACTGATGAGTGCCGTGCAACTCTGGATGATCCAGATGGATGGAGTGGTGGATGGACACCATGTCCCAACAAGGCTGCAACGTCAGCAAGGAGCTGGCGGAGTCATGTTTTGGGCCGTAATCAGGGGGAGAGAGCTAGTTGTTCCCTTTAGGATCCGTAAAGGCGCGAAATTGACCTCTGTGAATTGTGAAGCTCCTATCAAATAAGGGGTCTTATGTTAAAATGTAACTTGACCTGTTAAGATGTTTTCATTGAAATAGCTTTTGATTTCAGTAAATATGACCTGCTAATGCTTCTAATTTAACAAATTACCATTTTCAGTTCTTTACAACAATAACATGGTTTGAAATGCAGTTGCGCGCAATAATTTAGAACAATGATTTCATTTATTTTTTTGAAAAAAATGCTGTTTTTGTTTGTACAATAACATTCAAATTGTACTCTAAAGGTTGATGACTTGAAAATTATGATGACTATCATATATAATGACTATTTGGCAAAATCAGAGAAAAATATCATTTGTATTATAATTTGGAACGCAGTGTAGGTAAATTTCCTCAAAATTGCTTTTAGTTAATTAACTAATTAGTGATTATAATATAGATCTTCTAGTGCTAACTGAAACACCCACTCATGTTAACTTTCAGACCGCCAGGAGCACAGGCCAAGGTGGTGGTGTAACAGTGATCTCACACTCAAATCTACACTTGAGTCCTAAAACTAACAATGCGTTTGGCTCATTTGAAAGCCTCAATTTATAAATCAAAAGGACTTTTGAAACCTAGTCAGAGTTTTTAACTCTCTCTGACTTTATGTTAAAGTTAGTGTTGGACGGGGGGAAATAATGATTGTTTCAATATCCATGTAAATATTAGAAAACAACTGCATGAGTAATGCCTTCGGCCCTCTATTAGCATTGTTTCACTCAGAATGTAAATAAACCAACCCAATATTCAGTGACATGTCGTGATCATCTTTAGTTCTTGGTAGAGCTCTCAATCCGAGCTGCTCTCAGGTCAGAGAATTTTCTTCTTTTTTTTAACAGTGAAATCACAAACATGAGTGTTAAACTAAATTAAATTACTCCCACAATTAACACTGAGCAAGCCCAAGCTGTAACACGAATGTCCCATATACAGTAAACCAGTGGCTACAAGAAGAAGGTGATAGACTGTTTACAAAAGCTTGAAAAAGAGGAGGGGATAGACAGGCTGCTGTATTACAGACTGTATCCTGGGGTAGCCATTCCATGCATTTATGGACTTCCCAAAATTCACAAAGAGAATGTTCCACTCAGACCCATTGTGTGCAGCACTGATTCCATCACATACAATGTGGCCAAGCATTTAACAACAATCTTGGCACCATTGGTGGGGAACTCGGAACATCATGTGGAAAACACACACACTTTTGGGGACAAAGTGAAACATCTCCAATTGGACTCAGATGATCTGATGGTTTCTTATGATGTTGTGTCCCTTTTCACCTGCATCCCGACGTCTGAGGCAGTAGCAGCGGTTAGGACGAGACTGCAGGAAGACACCACCTTACAGGAAGGGACCAAACTGACACCTGAACACACCTGCAAACTACTAGACATCTGTCTTAACACCACATACTTTCAATTCCGGGGACATTTTTACAGACCGATCCACGGCTGTGCCATGGGCTCGCCCATCTCTCCCATAGTGGCCAACTTGTACATGGAGCATTTCGAGAAGAAGGCACTGACCTCCTTTTCAGGCATTGCTCCAAGTCTTTGGTACCGTTACGTGGACGACACTTTTGTGACAATTAAGAAACAAGAGCTGGAAGCTGAAGGGTTTTTCTCCTTTTATATTACACTAAAGTATATGTTTTATATTACACTAAAGTATATGTTTTAAAGTCACTGTTTGAAAGTGCCATGTATAGTCTTGAGCAACGTGTTGTTATCTGAGTTGCAGGAGAGGTACCTCCTGTGGTATTTCTGCTTCATGTTGTTATCTGAAGGTCACAACTCCCCAAAAACTGGTTTAAACTGGACTGACGAAAGCCAGGAATGTAAGCAGCGTGGTTGAAATAGTATCAGAAAACCAGAACCTGAACCAATCACAGAAATATACGAAGAATGATTCCATCCTCCGCACTGCATATTCATTATTATTCATGTGTTTTGTAATAAATACTGGCGTTCGGGACGGGTGGTGTGTTCAAGAGAAGTTAGAGGAGAGAACGACCATTGTTAGCGTCCTGGACGTCCAGGGCTTCGTATTAGATGACTTTGTAATAGGGAAATAAATCGTCGAATGAGAACTTGCTGAATCCTGGTCATCACTATACTGGTATGTGTTATTAGATCTGTAGCGTAGGAAAGCGTTGACCATTAAACACTTCACTCTTACAGAAAACGAACACGGACTGTTGGCAGATTAATGATCAGCTGTGAAGGTAAAATAAAACAGGAACAAAGAGCAGGCTACTTCAAATGGTGAACCCCGACGTTGTCTGAAGGGGGAGCGTTGGTCAACGCGGGACGGATTACGGACCGGACCCATCCTATTATCATCGCGGTAGACATGCCAGTCCTACACTCCACGCCTGATGTTTGGATTTTCCTTGGGATCCCACAACTAGAAAAGTAAGACTATTTTGATTCTCTCCTTTTTTAGAGATCAAAGTAAGTCTGTTGGCATTTTTTCAAATTTAGCATTGTGGGAAAATCCATACATTGGTTAATCAGGTCTAATTTGACGGTGGACTGTAGAAGGGAAAGTCGTTAGGATCCTAAAAGAGCAAATACAGTTGAAACATTAAAGAAGACGTATTATGAAGAGTCACGCGTTGCGCGTAAGCGCTGTAAAACAGTCGAAAGACCCACGTAGGTGATATCTCCCCGCAAACCGGACGCGGTGCGCGAATCAAAACGTTCCTGGGGATGCGTTGTCAGACTGGGGAGCTGATAAAAAACCTTATAGAGGCTAAGCTGATAAGAGCCCACAAAGATTAGCGGGTTTAGACGCCCTTCGTTATTAGTTACGCGGGACAGTAGAAGTCCTGAGCGGGGGTAACGATAAAATATTTCTGTTTTAAAGAATTAACGGGTTTAGACGCCCTTCGTTATTAGTTACGCGGGACAGTAGAAGTCCTGAGCGGGAGTAACGATAAAATATTTCTGTTTTAAAGAATTAACGGGTTTAGACGCCCTTCGTTATTAGTTACGCGGGACAGTAGAAGTCCTGAGCGGGGGTAACGATAAAATATTTCTGTTTTAATGAATTAACGGGTTTAGACGCCCTTCGTTATTAGTTACGCGGGACAGTAGAAGTCCTGAGCGGGGTAACGATAAAACATTTCTGTTTTAAAGAATTAACGGGTTTAGACGCCCTTCGTTATTAGTTACGCGGGACAGTAGAAGTCCTGAGCGGGGGTAACGATAAAATATTTCTGTTTTAAAGTAACTATAAGATAAATAAACTAAAGATGTCTGGGAGAACACAAATGTTATCGCGCGAATGGATCGCACGAGCGTGGCCCCGAATGCCACAACATGCATGGTACAAGAGAGGGAAGGTAAGTGATTTAATTAAGATTTGTGAAAGTGGACTGATGGAAGAAGGAGAAGATGTGACAAAGGCAGTGCAGCTCGGTAAGTTTACCGCACTTGTCACCACATTGGATGAAGCGACAGCAGGAGCTGTCCAGGACAAAAGGCGAACTACGAAGAGGCGACATGACATCTGAAGAGAGGAAAAAGATGAGAGACAGAAAAGAGGAACTGCAGAAACGACGGGACTGGATCCGCCCTCTGAAGGAGGTGCTTAGAGTAATGTGGGCGGAGAACACAACAGCGTTTGTGGTGTCAAAACCAAGTAAGGACGTCCCTGCAAAGCAGGCGCCGCCCTCTTACGCTGAGGTAAGTGCTCCTACAGCACCACCTGCTGGCCAGACAGGGTTGTACCCTTTGTTGTCTCTGCATGGCCTTTTGAATGCAGATGTACAACCTTCGCAACCACTGGATGAAGACCAATTAGGACAACTGAACGATATGCTTGCGAGACAATTCAATTTATCAAAAGACGAGAAGCAACAAATAGCTAAGAAGCGTGATCCACTCTCTGCAGAAATGGCAGCAGCAAGCATGACCGAACATTTCATCACTCTAACCAAACAAGTCAAAGCGACTGAAAGCAAATTACAGGCTCAACTGGAAGAACATCAAGTTAAATTGGATAAAATGAAAAACCGAAGTATCTGAGGAATGCCCCAAAAAGACTGCCCCAGAACTGCTTAAATTGAGTGACCAATTCAAGGAACTGAAAGTAGTTCCACAGCCTGCTGTCCGACACAAACGAAGAGAATCATCTTTAATATATTCTCTCGAAGACAGCGATGACGATGACAACGACAATGCAGAAGCATATGACGTAAGGGAAAAGGTCAACACCTTAAACTCTCAAATTCATCAAGCTAAAGAGACTCAACGATATTTCAAGGAGCAGAGTAGGGCAGCAATAGACCCGGCGGAGCGAGCGGCATGGGAAGAAAAAAGCAGAAGACAGTGGAAAAGGGTTAGCCTATTTGAAGGCCCTGTTGAAGCAGAATCAAGACGAATTGGCGAAATTACCAAAATTAAAAACTAAACGCGCTTATTTAGCAAACCCCGCCATAATCCCACCGCAAGCACACAATTTCCCACTCCTGGCTACAGGCCCTCCGGGACCGGATGGAGTGGTTCCTAGAATCTATAAACACATGTCACATGCAGATCTGGTTTTAGTCAAAGATAAATTGCCACCCCTGTCTGTCTCAAGGAGGTGCGTCCTGGTACACGGCCCTACGGGCAGAAACCAATCACATGACTCTGGCACTGGGAGATGTGAAAGCATTAATTAATACGTCCTCTTCGTCACATGTTACTGATGCCATTTTTAGGGAAACGGCCCTAACCAATAAATCCATTGAAGAGCCTTTCGAGCCCCATGCACAAACATTACTAATGAACCTCACAGAGCGATTCCCACTGACTACACCTACACCACCAACATTGACACCATTTACCCCAGGCCAATGCCCCAATCAGTTTATGGAACAATGCATTTCTGCATACATCAAAACAATGCATACACATCAATTGCGCTCTCCACAGACCACATGCCTGTTCTTACAACAAGCTCTGGCTGCACTTCCGCAACCTATTCAGACGGCTTTAAAAGCGGTCCCAGGCCTGACTGCTAATAGCGACCAGTTTGTGCTACACCTCAGACATCATGCCGATCTATACAATCAACAACAGAAAAGATCAGACTGATAAGACTGCTCAACTGCAAGTTGAGCTGTTGAAGCTCCAGCTCTTAGAATCAAGAAATCAGGCTACAAAAACCAAAAAGGAGGCTAAGACGCAGATGGTGGCCACAACTCCGGCAACTGACAACCAAGCACCACCTGCATCCACACCTGCACCAGCCCCATCACCCGTAAACGTATTATACGTGACACCACCGCACCCTTATCAGGGAAATACTCAGAATAGACGAGAAGCAGAGTAATGGATGCAGGT
>BJKM01001758.1:0-14777 GCA_015082035.1 Chaenogobius annularis | reverse complement strand
TCAGGCCTGCCTTCAGTCTCTCTAATGTGAGCACTGTCTTAGACATTCAAACAATTATAACAGTGCATTATCCAAGTCGCTGACTATAATTCAATTAACCGCCTCCCCCCGGCTCCATCCGCCCGCATAATACACACATTAATTAACAACAGAATCCAATAACGTCCTCTGCGCCTACACTTATTTTCATTTCTCATAAAAAGGTCATAGCAGCCACTTCCCGCTGAACACAATTGCTGTAAGTTGGAATAATGAATTAGAAATGTGTTCTGGCTGCTCACCGAAAGCAGGAAAATAAGTTAGCAAATGTTGTCTTGATTATGCCTATGATTTATTAAAGTTTTGATCCAAGATGCATTAAGTGTATACCCCAAAATTTTGACCTGGAAAAGTTCAGACCAACTGGAATGGACAGGGAAGCTATTGACACAGAATGCCAGACACTGTACATTATTGCACCAAAGTACATCTCGGACTCTGAGGACCTCAGGGACCGGCCTCCTGCTGGTGCCCAGAGTCAGGACTAAACATGGGGAATCTGCGTTTCAGTTTTATGCAGCTAAAATCTGGAACAGTCTTCCAGAGGATGTGAGACAGGCCTCTACACTGACAATGTTCAAATCTAAGCTAAAAATGTTTTTGTTTGGCTGTGCATATGACTGAAATGCAAATCTAAGTGTATCGAGTGTATGACTGAAGGATTTGATCTGCACTCTTTTCTTTTTGATTTAAAATGTATTATTTGTTTTATATTTTTTTTACATATTTTTTTCTTTCTTACAATCTATGAACTAGATGCTTTGTGTTCTTAATAAAGAATGTTTTTCTTAGTGTATTATAATTTAATGTGTATTTCTGTGAAGCTCTTTGAATTGCTTCTACTTGTTGGGCTCTACAAATAAACTTGTCCCTTGCCCTGTCCGTCTGAGAGGCTACAAAGCTTGAAGAGCTTGAAGTAAATACATTCGAGCAATTATTCCTATTCCTGTATCAGCTTGTTTATGGTCTGTGCACTGAGACACCACCCTAGAACGGTTGGCAAACTCAGATGTGTGTTTTAGGAAGAAATAATGGCGATTTATAGTTTTTCTCCAAAACACTTCTTGAAAAATAAAAGTGAACAGCCATTGTACATAGTTTATACTACAAAACTGGGCAAACAACCTGTAAATATCCTCTCACAAAAAACCCCAAAACCATTACCACTTCATTTCTCGAACACACACGAATAAGATGAGACAAAAGATGAATCAAAACACACTAAATGATTAATGCATCTGTGTACAATCATGTTGAAGGTCAGGGTGCAATCACAGACTATAGGTGGTGTTCAGGGGTGCATGGGGGTCAGAGCAGACTGTCCCATTCACTGCTCCAACCTAATTACCAGTGTATGAGAGGAGCGCTAATTAGCACACTGCCTCACCTCGCTGTTCACAAAGATCGTCTTCTCTCTATTTATATGTGATTAATGGCTTGCTTAAGCGCATCGAGATATTTATGTTTCTGTTAATTGTGTGCAACTTGTGTGCCTACCGCTGGCTGGAGCTCGCAAACCACCTCCTCTTCTCATTATTGTAAACCACGAGTGTTTTCCAACGAACAGTCAAAGCCGCTAAAAGGTTGTAATTTGCCTCATACCTGATCTGTTTAGACATAACGTTTGGATTCTGTTTCACCACTGCAGGAGGAAGACGTCTTAATGCGGCATTTTTCACTTGTTTTGGTGTCTCGCCGAAATCAACGTTTTGAGGTTCAGTGTTAATAGCACATGTAGATAGACCTACATAAAGTGTAACTGTGTACGTTTTAGGGGCTTGAGTTTAAAGGGTAATAGATTAATAGGTTGAATTCACATCTAAGAAAGTTATGTTGTCATTTCAGATGAAGGATTGGAACTGATATACTGTAACTCTACCGGAGATTTACTGTTTTAGAAAGAAATGATGATGATCCACAAATGTTGAACCTCATCGTCATTTATAAAGTTGCGAACGCAACCTTTTGTTTCTGTCTCTTAAAGTTTAGGCTTTGGATGTATTTCTTATGATTTTCGTTTTATCCTTGAAACATAAGATGACATATTTGCAAGTTTCCAAAGACTGAAAATATTCCAAAGAGAGTCCAATAGAGCAAAAACATGATCGTCTTGAAATTGTTGTATGAATATTGCTGATTAAAACATGTACTATTTTCTTTTATCAGTCAGCAGCTCAAAGTATATTTTTGCTGTTGTGATCACATTTGCCTTGTATTTGGTTTGCTCAGTCCTCACTGTACCACTTCTCTGCTCTCCTCTCAACAGTGGATGCTGTTAAACCCCATGGTATTGTTGAACCTGACTATTTCCCACTTGAACAGTGAACATTTCAATCTCAGCGCCTGTAATCACAACCTAAAGACTGCTATTTGCCCTCACTTTTACAGCGGCCTGCTCTGACAGCCTCAACAAATGATGGAGTGCAACATGTGATTTCCTCTGAGACACCTGTCCATTGTCTGTCTGTGTGGGAGCCGTGCAGAGAAAACTCAAACACATCTGGTAATAGTAGCCCATCATGGAGGCACTTTTATGGCCGACCACAACCTTACCTTTAAATTACTTTAAACTTAATTCTCCTTATTCAGGTGACATGCATCATACAAGCATGGTTTATCTGTATTCAGTGTAGGGAAGTAACAAAACAGGTACCAAAAATACATATTCAGAATACAAATTGTAACTGTATTCTGGTAACTTTACCCTTTTATTTGGTGGTTTTCCGAATACAGTTACTTTCCTAAAAACCAAAGGAATACATCGAGGTACATGGTCATGCTATTTAGGCTTCAAACCACGGAGCATTAATACGAAAAATACAAAACACAGCTTTTGTGGTCTATTTTCTGATAAGTGATGAATAAATGCTTAACAAATTGTTCAACAAAGCTGTTTAACATCCTTTGTTGAGTTTTTTTTTGTGCACTATAATCTATCGCGATTTATGTGAAAGTTTTCAGAATTCAGTACTCCGATACTCTGTTACTCTTTTTGCTGTTGTCATTGTCTTTCCATTTCAAAGCCGACATAGGTTTAGCAATACTGTTATACCAACAAATGTAAGATCAACAACTGATCTTCTTTTCAATACATGACTGCACAAAGCATATTGAGATATTTCTTCAATGGGATTTCGAAACGATAGCAAAAAGCACATACTATTTAATCATTCATTTCGAGAAAAAGCAGTTTCTTTTTTTCCCCAAAATACTTTATTGATTTTTATTTAATTCTATGGGAGATTCATTTCAAATGAGTCATTATTCAGACTTTATTTGTTTTGGAAGTCAACAAACTTGAAATACTAATCTCATAGTTTAAAGTCCTTCAGTCATTTTCAAGAGTTGATTTTTTTCTGAGGACGTTATTGTGAAAAACGTATTCAACTTTTGTTTAATGCCATTGTTACGTTGCTTTAGTTTTTGTTTCATTTTTATTAAAACAAACAGTTAAACAATGAATTCCAATAGCTTTCTGACCTGTCTCCAGCTCAGTTTTATCACAGAACGTTGGATCTCAGTCAACACAACCTATCACGCTTACTGATTCCCCAAATACTTCTTTACTTTTACTTGAATATTATTTAAAGATGGTACCCCTACAATATATCACTCCTCAACCTCTGTCCTTTTTTCAATACACCTCAGTTTTTCCCCATTACACACTTCTCCCTCTCGCTCGCTCGCTCTGAATGTTTAACAAAGAGCTTGATACCGAGGCATTATTCAGACCTCGCAACCGCGCCGGGCCTTATTTGATTAGCAGCAACAGCTTGGCCCTCTCCCAATGTTGTCAACAAACTTAGAGCAAGAGGAAATACTAATCTCATAGCTTCAAACATTAGAGAAAAAAAGTCCTTCAGTCATTCACGTATGACGTTCCTCCTCATCGCGCCTCAAGAGTTGATCACTAAGACAATTGACACCACTTTCTCGACACAAAAAGAGTCTTTGTAAACGCTTATTGTGATTGTTTGAAAACGATCATAAAAAGGGGAAGTGTCTTCTGAAGGGCCCGCTTTGTTCGCCATTTTGTCGAATTATGAATTATGCCATTGCAACAATTACAAGAATTACATGAGATTGAGCTAACGCATTCTTCTTCCACACTGCTCATTTGTTAGCCTGCTGTTTGCACAATGAGCTGATTTGTTTTCAGTGGCAAAGTTTTGCATTTCAGGCATGAGAGAGGGCCAACAGGGAGGGTTTGAGGTCCAGGCCAACCATTTACATTTTGGCTAGACAAAGTAACCTGGATTAAATAAAAGTTCACCTTCTTAAACCCTGCCCACTTTTACTTGAACTGATTGGCACTTCCGTTGTTCGGGCCTTTAAACAGGAATTCTGGTTTCTATGGAGAATTACAAAAAGCCTTCTGCTAAAATATTAGATAAAGTAGGTTGATTTGTGTGAAATCAATGTGGTGTCAATTATGCATTGTAGTGTGTTTTAACTTATTTGCACAATGCCAATGCAAAATCAAACACCAATAATGGCAAGCTTGTGGCCACTTCCAGAATAAGGTGAAAAGACATTCAATTGTGTCAGTACAAAACTCCAAAGCTACAACAGTTTGAAACTGAAAATCACAAAGAATCCAATTCCAAATTAACAGTGAAGACAATTTATTTTGAATGATCGGTCACGCTTTAAAATCATGAAACATTGATTACAATCTGCTCACTTATTTATTTATTGGTTTATTTGAATAGGGACAGATACAAAAAAGCATTGACGCTTGCAAGTCCCTAGGTGACCAATGTTATTTTACCAGTATTGGTGATTCTATAGTTTCCCACTCCCACAGTCAAACTCTACTGTGTATTACACATAAAAACACAACAAATTTAAAACAGTTGCAGAAAAAGATTTAGTTGTAGTGATCTAGACGCAGTTTTTGGAGAATAAGATGTTTCAATTTAGTCAAAAACAGTGTGATGACTACTGAGTCTCCTGGATACTGTTCTTATCCAGTAGTAACTGCCAGAAACAAGGACAGTAAATTGCTATTCAGACTTCCTTCTCTTCCATCACCTCACTCCACACAGGCCACGGCTCATAGAGTCATTCAAAACAAAGGTGTTTAAAAAACAAGCAAAATAAAATGTTTGCAATGTTTGGGTTGCTTTTTCCCCAGAGTAATCTGGGATTATCACATATATCCAACTACGGAATCTGTTCCTAAGTATTTTATGGCTGAATGATGTACATTGAAGCAGGTCAAGACAGTTCCAGGTCCCAGGGGTGGGGTGTTGCTGAGTTTATTTGGGTGACCGAAAAATATACAATTGCACCTTTTGATAAATGTCACCAGTAGAAAGTAGAATTGACAAATTGAATAGGATAAAATATAAGCAACTGAAATGATGGGATGTAAGCACATATGAGCTGTCATCTGTTGGGTCACAGTTAATGCAGTCGGTTGAAATGAGGGTTCAAAGTAAATGCGTCTTATAGTATGTGTCTAGCTTCAGCCTTTACTGGTAAATCATGACCCAAGGGTTTATAAGTGAGTTTACAATCATAACTCCACAATAGTTACAGAAAGCTTTGCACATGTGCATTAAGCGTAAAATCAGGGTTAAAGGAAGTGTTATAAACCAAAATGAGACTTAGAGCAAAATTACTTTAGCCAAGTCCACAAAAAAAAAACAACCCTACTTGTATTTATATATTAAAATGCGTTCAACAGTGTACAAATTGTGCTGTGGGAGTATGGGCTTATGACGGTGGCCACATAAATTATGAAAAAGTGTGCAATAAAATATTTGCCTTGAAGGACCTCAACTCTGCACAGAATTTGTTTTCTTAAAAAAAAAAAAAGATTTAAGTTGCATTTTAAAGATAAAGAAAACCAAAAAGCAGAGAAAATTACTTTAAATATAAATTAAATTACCATGTTTTTATTTTCTTTACATTTTTTAGAATCATCAGAAATTTACACTGCATTTTGAACACTGCAAACGTTGAACAGCAATTGTAAATGAGTGTGTTTAGCGTTGGCATAATCAGAAAACACTTTCTGCAAAAATGTGGTGAAACAGTTTGTATTTATTCAAATGCCAAATAAAACTGCAATATTTCCTTGCTATTAAAGGTATGAATCCAGTGTGGCGTCAGTTTGAGGTGTTCTGTTGGATCTGTCTCCTTGTCTCCAGTAGATGCCAGCAGCGAACCATTTTACAATAACTTCTCCCTCTCTCCCTCTCCTCTTTCTCTCTGTCCCGAAGCGGCTTCCAGGGCTTTTCGAAAGTGCTTTGGAGTTGGATGCGGTACAGATGGCTGGCCTAAACGCAACACTTATCCAGACATTTCACTGTTCGCACAATGATATCAAAGTCAACTCAAAATGGAGGCTGTGCCATCAACTGGAAACAAATTCTAACACTTTCAACAGAATTGTATTGTGAGTAAAGTGGCTGTGGATTTGGTCAGCGTTCAGCACAGATGTCCCTCCCCCTGAGTGAGTGTGCTGGGGTGTTAAGTAGAACTCGGATCACATCCTCTTAAAAAAAAAAAAAAAAAAAAAAAAAAAATCAGGATATTTTGGGGGGGGATAAATAGTCACAAATTAAGGGTTTAATCCAGATTGGGCTCAGAAACATGTATTTATTTTAGATCGGAAATCCTATGTTTAATAAAAATCAAAAGTGGGTGCTGAATGTAAGAGAATCAGAACAGAATAGTGCTCAAAAATATATCAAATTTATATATGTATATATATATATACATATGTGATATGTGTATGTATATTTATATATAATATATTGGCTATATATATATATATATACATATGTGTATGTGTATGTATATATATATATATATATATATATATATGATTCTGAGATATATATATATAGCTCAGAATCAGAAAGGGTTTATTGCCACAAACATAGGAACTTGTCTTGGCATTAAGGTGCAACATAAAACACTGAGCAATAATAAACACAACATATATTCAATCCGAAGGGCATGCATTAATATATTAATATAGATATACGAATACAAAATGTTGAATTTGGAAAAGTATTCCAATCTTATTTACCTCTTACTATGTATTTTGTATTATGGTTTTCAATAGTTAAACATGCATAGTTTTGGTTTATAATAGTTAGGGAAATAAGTAATAAGTATTTCAATGTAAATTGACATTAAACAGGGATTAAGGACATCATTAGTATTTTAGTCGTGATTTTCTTTTGTAAACTCAGTAACATTTTAAATGATTACTATCACAATTATAAAATTAATTTCTCGTTTGGATGAAGACAAATAAATCTAGACAAGTCTGTCCTAAATGGATTCAAAATGGGAGTCTTCTCTTTTTCTTCTTTGCAACTTTGATAGAAAAAGAAAAAAAGAACATTGGCCTTCGAGCAACAAAGGCATTGTCTTAATTTTTAAACAGAAGGAGACAGGAAGTCAGCAAATAGCATTTCTGCGAATAATCTGCATATATGGCAATAATTTCAACACGTAAAATCCCTCTTAGTGATAAAAAATTCCTGTATAACCTTTTGATTACATTTATTAAGTACTAATGCATGCATGTTTATATATAAATGCCCTGATAAAAAGCCTAGATGTTGTGAAAATTCAGAAGTGTCCAAAAATGTTATATTTTGTACAGAATTGTTTTTAAAGGCTTGAAGAAATGAAAATCAGAACCATGACCTGGACTGTAGATCATATTCAAAATGCTGACCTGGGTCGTTCCAAACAGTTTTTTGTACAATTATTTAAAACATTTCTCTCCTGCTGTTTCCACCTTTTGGCCTATCGTGTTAAAACCCAATACTACCTTGCTGTGTCACAAACTCCTGTAATGCTATATTTTTGGAACCAGTTACCCGGGATACTTCCATTTTTATTTTTTATTTGGCCCTCGCCTCTTTTCTCACTGCCTTTTTTACCAGCATCCATTAGTATCCATTAGTTCTGTATTGCACGTCCAATTTTTGGGATTAAATAGCTGTGAAAACACTCTCAGTACCTGCCGTCCAATTTTTCCCGGACAAAACATGTTTACAACCGGTAGCCCAAGTAATACTCTAGGTCTCAATCTGCAGCTTTGTACGTTTTCTGTAAGGGTCATGTGTGTGCGACCAATGTTTGAACGGCAACAATAGGTTATCTGTGCCTATTTCTGGGGGCGGGGCCTCGGGGACCTCTTCGCGCTGCGTGATTGGCTGGCGCGACATAAGTTTACTTTGGAGGGGACTGGGAGCGCGTGGATTTTTTCGCTTCCAATTAAATGTGGAATGCAGTGCTCTCGAAGGCCATTTGAAGTGTGTTTGTTTGTCTCCGATGCACACCACTCTTATATTTAACACACTGAAGCTGTTAAGATATAAAGAAAGGTGGGAAAAAAAACTATAGGTAAAATGACATCAAACAGCATACAGCTATACTGAGTTTCAATTATCTATCTGACATGAGTGACCCCTATTTGCAAAAGAAAATACTGTATTAACAAGAAATAGGCCGGTATGTAAGAATTAATAATACATTAAATTCCGTAATTTGAGGAATTATACAATGTAGAGAATGTTAAATGCAATAGTTATGTGTATAATATTATTAAAACATTCTTTTCTTGATTTTTTCCCCTTGATTAGAATTCCTCTGTATTTTTCTTCAGATAACATATGTATGTTATTTTTTAAAGGCATAATTTTTCTCCTCTTTTTCTGACATTATTGTGATTGTTTTGTCTTCGTTTTTGACAAGTGAGGTTAATTAGGTGGCACAAAGAATGTGTAGTATTTGAGGAAGGATATATATATATATATTTATATTTATATAATTATGCAATTATGTACAAAATAGCTATAGCATGTTTATAAGTGCTTTTATAGCTTTCATACAACCTCTCTCTTCCTCTCTTTGTTCATGTTTTAAGCAATACTGGTGACTTCGGAGCCGAATGCAGAGGCAATGGTGAATCGTTTTTCTCTGAGGCAGAAACACTGTGGAGAAGTCGCCTTATTGTAGATCAAATCCTCTTAGATGCCCTAAGATTCCAATAAATAGAGTGGTACGCCAGGAATGAAAAGAATATGAAACCACCAACAATAGGAAGAATAAAGTTCAAAACAACAATATTTGTTTGTTAAAATGTGAAATGCCATTTCAACCTTTTCCTTTTTGCAGAAAGCTTTGACGGCAATAAACATCTTTCATTTTAGCCTGTATTATAAGTGTTTATTTAGAATGCCCTTCCAAACACAATCCTTGGTATATTGGTTGGGCAAAATATGCTTTGTCCAAGCAAGTTTGGTTTCCTTTTTTGTGTTACATTACCTTCGTGAGTTCTTTTTTCCCACCGTCAAACTAAAACATAAACTCAGTCAGGAGTGCCTATAGCTGGGGAAAATTTTAATCCATTAAAAGAATGACCATATGGAGTATTTCAGCAAACAATTCAAACATTGAATGATGTTGTTGATGATGGCTGTGCTGTAGAAGGGTTCTGATTCCTGTCAATGTTAAATTGTTTTCTAAATTACTAAACTCTTCCAACTTGCAGTTTGTCACTATTAAGCCATTTTCAAAACTATGAGCAAGAAGACAGTGTAAATTCACCTTCTGACTTCTGCCTTCCTGTTGCGGGGTCTAGCGCCGCAGCTGCTAACACTAGCTTAGATCCAGCTAATGCTACTGAGACTGGCCCTAGCTAACCGGAGCCCGCATGGTGCTGACTCGGCCAGTTTGAGCCAAGGGAAAGGACAAAAGATCAACTTGCGTGAGTTATTTGTTCAGGTCACAAAACTTTGAGTTACACTGGAGAAGATCTCATGAGTTGAAAAATGCTGTGACCATTTTTCGGGACGCGCATTGGCAAAAGCCGAGGACCATATTACCACGTAGAGGACCAGGTTGTGGATGTGATTAAGAAAAATAGCAGGCTTGTAGAGCGGCTCATCTCTCTTTGGGCTCATGTGGACGAGCAGCAGATGCTAGCAACGGCCAAAAAGAAGAGAGTATGGGAGCACACCCAGCTGTTTACATGGAAGGGGTTATGTCTGCGTTTTACCAACGTAAAAGAGGTACAGAACATTGTCCGAGAGAATATCTAAATGCGGATGAGGATGATGGAATTGCAGGCTAATACACATGAATATAGAGGACACTGTTTAATCTGAGGTTTTTATTTAATGTTGGGAAAGGTTCTACCAGTGAGGTGCTTGGGTTTTTTTTTTTCTTCAAACTTATTCTTTCACTATAATGTCAATTTGAGCAGTTGTGGACTGGGAGATGTATGGTTTTCATGTATTTACATATATACACAGTAATGGGTGATGTCTTGTGTCACGGAACATTAACGACTCAAAAGAAAGAAAGTCCTTAGTTATCTTAAGGGTGCACTTACACTAGGCCGATCGAACCATGCCCAAGCAGCGAAAAGCCCCTAAAGTGTGGTGCGTTTGTCTGGTGTAAGTGCCCAGAAGTTTCACGCTTCAGACTTTGGCACGGTTTGAGGAGGTGGGCTAAAGCACAGCACGGTTGCTTGTGTACATGCACACACACAACTTTAGTATAGGGGTGGCAAAAAGTTTAACTACATTAGATCTGATTTGAATATTCTAACTATGTCGAACTCTACACTCATTAGGAGCAGCTGATGAGGAGAATAGTTTACTGACGAATAACTGAATGGGAATAAAAAAGTAATGTGTTAAAACAAAGTCTGAAACATTTTAGAAATCATCTGTCAAGCAAAAAAATCTAAAGCTAAGATTTAATATCCTGATTTAATAAATGATACTTTATCTAGACATTTTTGTCAGTTTAAGCGGTACCAGTAACAGTACCTAAATAATTAGTGAGCATCCATGTTTACCTCATTTGAACATTATTTTCTTTTGAACTAGCATTTTTCTTATTTCTTTTATCTGTTTTCCTCACACTGGCCTGATCAGAACACCAGCCCACAGTACACTCCGCTACAGAGGTTCTCCATCGATCTCCCCTCTCGTGTACCTTTTCTCCAGAGAACAGTCTCTTTGCCACACAACACAAATATTACCCACCCGCCCAAATGCGGAGAAGCAGGAATAAAGCGCATTTGAACATAATGAAGAGGCATTAGTGGTGTACAAGTGCTTTCATCAGTTTTCTTCCTTTTCAAACGTGTTTTTAGACTCCACATCAGAGAGTGCGCCGCTGGATCTGACCGCCACGTGGAGGAGAGACAGCCTCAAAAGTCTCTGAAATAATGAACGTGTCCTTGAGCAAAACAAAGCCAGCACACAAAACAGGCCCCTCTTACACAGACAGCAGAGATAAAGGCGGATAATTGTTTTCAAGTTTGCCACTGCTCGCTAAATTTGTTTGTTCTGTTCACGTTGCAATTCTTCTTTCCTGTTTTCTTTCTTGTTGTTTTGCTCCCACGATTTACCTCTTCTCTCATGGTTGGATTCCAGCTTTTGTTGTTCTTTTGTGCTCAGCATTTACTTTTACAACTTTCCGATTTACTCCTTTATTTAGTCTGCAGACTGAGGCCTACCACACAAGAATGCTTTATTTCACAGGTTACCTTGACTCCAGGGGCTTTGTCTGTCTTTTATTCTGGACTAACAGTTTATCAGAAGCTCACAAAAATTGACCCATGCTCTTTATATTTGCGTAGAGCCATTGTTGAAATTTCTGTAGATGTTGAGAAAAACAAATAGCGTACAGATTTCAATCAGCTGCGGCTTTGATTTCTATCAAAGTTAATACAAAGCAAAAGTAAGTGACAAGGAAACTGAAAGAAAGACTTCAAGGTTTCAAAAAGTATCAAAAGTTTTGAATAGCATTGCACTTATTTCTGTAATTATTTAATGCTAATTCAGTGTACCATAATCCCTCATTCGTCCAGGAGTGTTCTATCATAGAACATTCAGTTGTAGTCATCTGGACACAACACTTTTCATCCAAAAGTCATTCTTAGTTTGTGGACCTTGTCTGAGAACTCAGATATTTATCCTACTCTGAGCTGAGTAATCCCTGCCCATCGGGCAAAACCTCTTGATAACATTTGTTTACACTGTCTAAGTTTCCCCTGAATATAATCTTCTTCGTTACCATAACACCCCTATAATGGGCCATAGAAATGCTATTGTTAGTTGGTTGCTGCTGCCTCATCACCGATGTGTACCTGATTAGCATCAGAATTGCCTGAACTGAAACCCATGGTTTCAAAATACTGAATTGAATCATAAACCTCCCTTTCGTTTTATTATTTTTTTAAGGATTTTTAGGTCCGTAGGCTTTGATAGACAGGACAGCTGAGTGTGAAAGGGGGATGAGAGAGAAGGGAGGACATGCGGTAAATGGTCAGAGCCGGGATTCAAACTCACGACACTGCAGCTGACTACATGTGGAGCTGCCACCTTAATATGCTCTGAGAATGTTTCCGGTCTTTGGTACCGCTACATGGATGACACATTTCTGATGATCAAGAAACTGTCAAAATCTATGCCCAAATTACTTTAACTGTATCGTTTTCTACTACTTAAATCTTAGATATACATTCAACAGTCTGTATGTTGAGTTTTTGTGTAATAAAGTTTCTAATTCAAAACATTTGAAAGTATGAGCACCACAGACAGACTTGGTGATTTTTGCCTAATTGTAAAAAAAGACAACCGGAGGGTAAACCAAACACACAGCAGGAGAATGAAATGCAGGAATGGATTTAAGACTAGTAGTTTCAACAGTGTAGCGAGCTCCATGGAGGAAACAGCAATCAAGGAACAAGCACATGTCACTTTGTCAGGTTTAATGCCATGCTTAAAGGTATATAACCTGCACACTTACTGGTGAATGTTGCCATAGCATTGACCAGGAAATTAGATGAAAAATAGCCTACAAGTCACGCTCAGTCTCTGTATAAATGCATGCCTCATGTTCAGGTCTGAACCTCCGCAATTCCAGGCTCACTGAGCATTAGCACCGATTTATGATTGCTGCAGGTGCTGAGCTTAACGTAGTGAGTATTCAAAGTCTTCAAGTTTTAGTCATTTGCTGGAAAGTCCAGAATGATATCTCTGTATATTCATACAGATCAATTAAATCTGTTCACTGGTTTCATCTCTGAGAGTTCAGATGGACGTGATTGACAGGTGGATTAGTCAATCAGGGACACCCATGGTCCATCTGTATCAAAACAAGCATGGCTGCTTACGAGTAAAATATAAGAAAAAATTGCAACTGCATTGAAAAATGTTAATCCGAGGTGATGGAAGTTTGACTTTGTTCGAAATAATGATGACCAATGAGCTCCTTTGTTATGTTTGCATGACTGAAATAAGCAAGTCTGATTGCACAGAACAGGTTTACCGCCTAAAAATTCGACATACCCTACCTTTAAGGCAAACAGGAACAGGCATACTGACCTTGGCTCTCCATGCCATAATATGTGAACATATCTTTGCTTATAGTAGTAGTCTTTTTATTGTCAACAATCAGGCAAAGAATAAGAATTTATATTTACTATCTATAAAAATTTCAAAGTCAACAATGAAATACATAGTCGTCGACAATACAATCATTTTGATATACACAAAGGCTATTATAAGCATTATGCACAGATAAATGTCATGATTTCAGTTTAAAAAGGAAACAATAAAACAAAAGACAAAAAATATTGTTATGATTTCAGTATAATTGACCAGTCCACATTATATAGTATTTTATAGTATTTTTTGCATCCAATTGTGCTCTTTTCATTTGTATCATTGGGTCTTGAATTCCTGTCAATCGAGGAGCGTGTTGTCCCTGGAGGTCCAAACTTGGTCCTCTCTGAGTGGATAATAATGACTTCACTTAAACCACGTCTCCTATTTAGACGGCGTTACTTCCATTAAATCTGCATGTGTCATTACAGTTCATATTCTTAATTATGCAGTAAATGTTCCCGAGGGAATATCGCAGAGGCCACACTCCACAATCTGTCCATATGGCACTTAATTAAAACTTTTTCTTGAGAATATTGCATTCAATTCAATTAAAAATGTAATGTCATACGAAAATAATGGCCAAGGACAGACACTTAAAATATATATTTTTTTCTGCTATGTTTGCAATGGGGAAAAGTGCATATCTCGCTTCCAAAAAAAAGCCCTCTAGTAAAAAAAAAAGAGAGAGAAAAAAAGCAAAAAGCAAATATAACCAAAGCCTCCTACATGCCATCGAGCCCCGGGCAACAACAACAGCGCTTGAACAGTCGAGCTATTTCCAGCCGCACTCTTGGAATTCGCACCATGACAAATGATCCATTGGAGTTAGGAATTCCTATTTATCTGCGACACACAGAGGCTCTCGATTTGGGTGTGAAGAATAAAGGAATTATACGGACGGGGGGAAAAACAGACGACTTAAAGCATAAATGATAAAAAAATAAAATAAACAGATTGTGTTGTTTTTTTCCTGCAGAGGAGAGTAGTTTTTAATAATCTGATGGTGAGTGTTTTTAGATTGGCAAATCCTTATATCCTCATATCTTAAATAGTGCAAGATATGATGAAAGCAAACTGGATGTTAAAGCATAATACAGGGATTATATCTATTGACAAAAAAGAAAAAAAATTTCATATCAAGCAAGATTCTAAAACAGGTAAAAAAAATAAAAATAATAAAAAAGTATTTGATAATACATAACACTAGGGATGTCAAGATTATTTGGGTTAATCAATAATGGTGATTATGAACTAAAAACTAACAATTGTGAGAAAATTATGACATTTCAATCT
>BJKM01001757.1:0-14980 GCA_015082035.1 Chaenogobius annularis | reverse complement strand
GTCTGAGACAGGTCTGGACAGGTCTGACAGAGCAGGTCTAAATGTAACAATTACAAATGTCTGTGTTTCTTGTGCGACCGCCATGTGACTGTAATGCGAATGTGACTGTGCGACGTCATGTGACTGTAATGCGACCCTTCATGTGACTGTATGTGACAGTCATGTGACCGTAATGCGACCGTCATGTGACTGTAATGCGACCGTCATGTGACTGTAATGCGCCCGTCATGTGACTGTAATGTGACAGTCATGTGACTGTCATGTGACCGTAATGCGACAGTCATGCAACAGTCATGAAACAGTCATGTGACCGTAATGCGACCGTCATGTGACTGTAATGCGACAGTCAAGCGACAGTCATGTGACTGTAATGCGAGTCATGCGTCCGTCATGTGACCGTAATGCGACAGTCATGTGACCGTCATGCGACAGCCATGTGACTGTTTTGTGACCCCAAATTTCCTTCCTGATCCAGCTCAGGGGCTTTGCCCGACGCTCGTGTCTCTACGTTCCATTTGACTTCCATATTTGAGCTAAATCAATCATATAAATTCACCACAGACCACCAAATGATTGTCATGGCAACGACTGACTAATGAGCAGGGAGGCTTTTGGAAAGGTTTGGGAACTTTTGGTGCAAAATTTGGATTGAGTCAGTGCGGACGGACGATTATGGAGAGAACACGGCTGGCGGAGACCGAGGGGTCTGTGCGTGTGGTGCTCAGATCGAATTGCACCTTGCGGATATTAAAGCCCACCTTCAGAACGCAATACAATAACTACAATAGAACCAGTGCTAGCGACATGAATGAGCTAGAAGGTGATCATAAGTCCACAAACGACATTTGGGAAGTAGCTGTGGCGCAGTGGGTTGAGCGTTGAGCCCGCGCACCAGAGGAGTGCCAGTCTGACCCCCCCCCCCCACGCCGTCCGCTCCGGTGACAGTAACATGTCTGGGGCTTTTTACAGAACTGAACGGTCACGGTTCAAAGTTGTGTTCATAATGGCGTTTGACAGATGTTGTGGGGGTTTCGTGACCTCGGATGACCACCCACACGGGCGGTCCCGCTCCTCTGCAGCTGCGTTCTCCCGGACCCGCCCCCCCCCGATGACGAGCGCAGGACGAAAACACAAACGGCGATCTGCATAAAGGGCCCGCGACGCCTCGCTCATTAGTCACAGGCCGCGCGCGGGACGTTTAGTGACGCGGCGAAATGCGTCAGCAGCTGTTACAATGACTCTAAACGTGTTTTTGAAAGAAAAATCTAAAGTTATCATCCATCGACCTAAATGTTTCTCCTTCTCTTTCGTTTGGGGTCCACAGACTTGTCATATTAACCTCACGTCTTAAAGTCCTGAAACAATCACGTCTTTCCAGTCGAATAAGACCACGTATGCGCCACTTTCTGAGGCTTCTGTGAAAAAGATAAATGAACCTTTGTTATTTATGCTGAACTTCCCATAGGACAATAACCTCAATTCATCTTAAATATAATATAATAAATGTTCTGTATTTTGTATTGTTATTGGCTCTTGTACCTTTATTCATGCTTCTTTTAAAAGGTTTTAATATTTGTACTGAAAACCTCACGTGACTTTCTCTTAAGTCAGGCGTTCCCTTGTCAGGATTTGTGTTAGCGCTCCATCAACTGGCAACACAGGGACTTCCAATGGGGGAATAAACAAAAGCGAGCTGTCCCTGACATGATAATGTTAGCACGCAGTTGTGATGGAGGTGATTTGAGTCAGAAACGCTCAGTCTGAAACTGAGTGTTTTTGTGAGGCCCAGAGGAGGAGCAGAGAAGAGGAGCTCGTAAACAGGAGTCATGAAACAAAGTGAAAGAAGAAAAACGCTGTGTTTTTGAAGGAGAGCAGGAAACGTTTATCATATTACGGTTCTTTAACGTCATGACGGACTGTAAACTCGACTGTACCCGGTGGTCTTCACGATGCTTTGGTCATTAACAGTGGCGTGAAGATGCGACTCCCAGAATGCTCTCCTCTTTGTTTTGCACAAAGGAGAGGGCAGGAGGTGGTGCTGGAGGTACGGGCTCGGCTGAAGCTTGGCATTCCTCAGCCTCATTGTACAGAACAGGGTCCTTTATGTTTGGAGCGGCTTCATATGGACCTCAGGGTTAAGGGGCGGAGACTGAGGAGTTCAGACCAGGACAACGTGTGACAACAGGCTTTTACACGGGTCAAGGGGGGTGTGTGTATGTATATGATACACTTTTGATTGAATATATGTTGTTTTATTATTGCTCAGTGTTTATGTCGCACCTTAAGGCCGAGACAAGTTCCTATGTTTGTGAATTTTGTTCATTGACAATGGCAATAAACTCTTTCTGATTCTGATTCTGATACATACATACATGTACATATATGTATATATGTATGTATGTATGTATGTATGTATGTATGTATGTATATATATACACACATATATACATACATGAAAATAAATGTGTATGTAATAGGTGTGTGTGTGTGTGTTGTGTGGTGTGTGGCATATGAATGTATGTGTGTGTGTATATGTATATGTGTGTGTGTGTGTATATATATATATATATATATATATATATATATATATATATGTATATGTATATGTGTGTGTGTGTGTATATATATATATATATATATATATATATATATATATATATATATATAGAGCACACGTGTGTTGGCCACCGAGAGGTAAATTTTCTAAATGTATGTATGAGGTCATAAACCAGGTAAACATGTTCAAGTCAAATATTGCTTTTGCTTGTAATGAATGTGGAATTATCCTATATTGCATAATTATCTTAATGAAGAGTCGTCATAATCATTTCTCCCTAATTTGTTTAGCTCTAAACTCAATAAACCCTGACGACCACACAGAGGACGAGTGCGCTGCAGATGGATGTCGCTACGGCAGATGGATGTCGCTAACATGTTTAGACTTTACAAATGAGCTGAATACTTCAGAACACGTCTGTGTTTAACGAGGCCGGCCTCAGGGCTGATTAGCACGACTCGATTTGGGAATGACGTCCTACAGTTTGTCTGGTTTTGATTTGTCCTTTTCGGGACAAGTGCATTTCCCTCAGAGCCGTGAGTGACACAATGATTCCCAATCGAGTAAAAAACTGTCCACTATGATCAAGCCACAAAATCTCAAAATACTATCTAAAATATGCAAACTCTGCTAAATATATACTGTACGTGGTTTGAGCATGTGCTGGTAGGACCCCTGCTGGTGTAGAGCTGCTGCTTCAGACACAGATGAGTTCTAAAGGTCATGAAGCTACTCTGTGACAGTTTTACACTAAAGAGGACGAAGACGAAGCTCTTTTTTATGATAATAATCAGCTTGAAATGGACTAGTTTCGGTCAGGTTTAAACCTGACAGAAAACGATTTCTTGTAAATATTGTTTTCCCCCCTGGAGTGTTTTGTACGAGGCACATTGTGACACTGTGTGCTGTCTGCGTCCAACTGTAAAACATTTGATCAATCACAGACCCCGGATAAAGAGCAGGTCAGTCGAGTGTTTGCGTTCCACTGAAAAAGCTGTTAGCCCAGATTTACCACGGGGCTGCATTCCTCGGCTTCATTGTATAGAACAGGGTCATTTCTCCCTGTGGAAGATTGTCACACCTCGGGGGGGCTGAGACTGTGGAGTTCAGACCAGGACGTGAACTTATGGACCGCATGCATTGGTTCTGCTGTAGGAGCCAAGTAAGTTCTGATATAAATGGTAGAAAAGGTTTCATCTGGACACCGTTTTGGACCGCAAGATGTTAGTCCTTTTCAGAATGTGACGCTGGAAGTCGGTATGCAAAGACGTGTGAAGGAGGCCGCTTTTGTAAAGAAAGAAAGGCCTTCTTTAAAGAGGAATGGTCTGAGATCCCACCTCCCCTCGGTTAACAACAGCTTCATAAGACCTTCACAGAAATCAAATGCTACTGATTTACGTAACAGCTCTGAGGTGGGCAGACCTCTCTAGGCCGATCCAAGCTGTCCCCTGAAACCCCTCTTTCACTCCACACTCCTGCACACTCCTGCAGACTCTACAGCGCACTCAACTAATAATCACCAAAAGTTATGGATCTCACATTAAACAAAAAAAAACAAACAAAAAAAGACTGGATTATTAAACTTTTTGCCTGTGATGGCGACTCAAGCTAAGCGGCTAACGCTAGCAACTTTGCGGTGTAATGGTTTATTTAAATGTTTATATTCTCGAGTCAACAGTGCTTTTAAACAGCTCTTCTGCTTCAGTCAGTCAGTTGTGTCTTGTTTTTCGACTCTCGCAATGCATTGTGGGCTATATTGACCGGTCTATTGACTTTTCAAAGTGCATTGTGGGAAATTTCAAGTGCACTTGTTTTCCACCCGCTGGACATTCGGACAGCACTACAAAATGGCAGTAAACAGTGTGGACGTTCAGACACATAAACGAGGCACGCTTCAGTTATAACTCCTCCCTCTGGACAGGACCAATCAGAGCTCAGGAGAGTATGAACGCTGCTGCTCAAACCAGTTCCGTCAGATTGGAACTGACTTTGATCTTGATTTAACAATGTCCAGAGGAAACCTTTGAAACCTCCTGCGATTGGCCCCTGCTGGACGAATGGAGGATTACACTGACAAGCACGTCGTAAACAAAAGAACAAAACAGTTGTTTGTGCCCACTTCCACCTCCATTACTTTACACAGAGCGGCCGATCTCAACAGCAAATAAGTTCTACACCTTTTCAAACCGCCGGGAGAAAGTGTTGACTCGGTGCACATAAATATTGAAATATTGATTTTAGTCAAATCAGACGACTTTCTCTTTTGCGACGAGGCTTTTCTCCATTGAAATTATCCTTATTCCTGCTTAACCAGAAATGCCAAAACACCAGAAGTCGCGGTCAAAAGTAAAAGTGGGCGGAATAAGGCGAATAGTGGTTCTTGACTTGATGACAAAGGTCAAATTTGTGTTTGTCTCACCAGCGGGACCCTGGGAGCCCGGTTGTCGGCCTGGGGGCAGGTCTTCATCCGGGTCTTGATGTCCTTCAGGTGCTGCTTCACAGCCGCCTCCTGCCACGCCCGGGGGTCCGGGGGCGGCCTCAGGATCAGGGCCGGAATCTCTGTGCCGTGGACCTCTGGAAAAAAAAAGAGTTGTTTTCTTTCATCTGAGCATTTAGTCTGTATAAGCAAGAGTCGTGTTGAGTGTTTTTCTACAACAAAGAAAATAACCAAACCGACCAGCAGAGGGCAGAGCGGCCACAACAATATAGACACCCTGCCTTACATTAGAGGAATAACAGAACCCCCTTCAGAGAGCTATGAAGAAATACAACATCAACTCAAGAACAACTACGCCACTGATTAGTACGTCCCAAATATAAAGAAGAACGCCAGAAAGAATGTGAGAAGGAGACGTCATGGAGACTCACAACAACAACAAAGAAACCGCAAAACAAGCGATAACTACATGATGGACTGGGACGGGGCTCGGGTCTTTGGATCAGAGAGCATCAAGTTCAAACGCGGGATTAAGGAGGCGATTGTAATCATAAAGAGGCACTGACGGCATCAACCGAGAGGACGGGGCCTTCCTCTTATCACACACATGGGACACGCTCCAGAGACCACCGAGCGACAGGAGGCATGGCAATATAGTAGGACCTTAAGGTGAGTTAAAACCATGCATTAAACCTCTGTGTTTTATCCTTATGTATAAAAGTCTACAACTCTGCTTAGTATTTAGTTTGTACCTGAAACATATCTAAAACAAGAAAAATGGACATCATCTCACATTTACTTTGGGCTCACACACAGATGAACTGATGACCTTTCACACTTAAACAACACGTTCCTGAGTCAGTTCGTTTGGTGGGCCGAGGGAAAGTGTACTTTATCTCCTCCTGCTGTTAGCATACAAGTAACTCGGCTCAACAACGGCAAAAACAGCTTTATACAGCAGCTAAATGTAAACTGAAAGTACATTTGAGATAGACAAACAGCTGCACGGACAAAAGGCAGACAGAAAAACATGTGCGCTTTACGTCCAACGTCAAACCCACCGACTCTGGAAAGATGAGACAGGGTTGTGCTTGGTCTCCCCTCCTGTTTGCCTTGTACTTGGAACCATTGGCCCACTATATTAGACAATCAAAAACAGTTCACGGTGTTACAATTGATGGGACGGAACCTAAAATTGCCTGCTGCAGATGATGTTTTATTTGACCAACCCAGAAAAATCCATACCCAATGTGTTGCGTTTCCTTAATTATGTTGGTCCAAGTGCACAGCCTCTTTATGGCCAACATTTGGGTTCGCAAGACCTTTAACATTCAGACATTAATCACTATATCCGTTTCACAAAGCACAGTATCATATTTAGCTTCAGTTGTCTTTACTTTGCCACAGACTCTGACTCACAATCGCTCCGTGTTCTGCTCCAAAATGGATCCGTTTAATAATTACAAGACCAAGCGAAACGCAAACGCGGCTCTTTGCGTCTCTGATCCTTCACTGGGCCACGTTTGCCCTGGAGGCTTCCTGCTCCTCACTGATCCAACGCCGCTAACGACGACAGCGTCCCGCCAATGCACGGGGCCCGCTCACTCGCCCGGGCATCTGCTTTTCAGAGCGACACATAAAGCTTAACGCGTCGTGTGGTTTTCCAGGTAAATTACACGTGTTTTTTAGAGCCGTGCCCGAGGAGAAGGCAGGAAAAGTGTGAATAAAGAGTTAATTAAAGAGCAGAGGCGAACGAGGAGCCGCCAGGAGCGAGGGATTCAGAGGAGGAATGCAGCTGAGTCAGGAGTCTGTGAAGCCTCAACCGAACTGACTGTGAAGGTTCATGTGCACGACAGCTCATGTTCGCTTACACTGTTATTAACCGTGTTTTCATATGTTTGTCGAAACACCTAATGATGTCATAAGGTGGTAATCTCCATTGTTAGGAAGTGTCTCTCGATTGATCGCCTGCCCTTTATCTCCTTAAAGATTTTTCTCACAGACTAGTTACACTTGGTCAATTAAGAGGCAATAATTCTCTCCTTAAAGATGAGGAATTCAATGAACATGTTAAAAAAACTATTTAATGAAACATTTGATTCTGAGAATCGTAAGTACAAACAAAAATGGGAAGACTTTTAGTACAAACTGAGAGGTAAGAAGTAAGCAGCTTAAAAAGATTTAAATAAGAAGAAACTGAAATATTAAACCGTGTCCCCTGAAATAAAATAAAAATATTTAAAAAATAAGTAAATAAAGATCATCTCTCATTTAAAGAAGAAAATGTTGAATTAAAACAAATTCAAATGAAATATGACCCATTTTATCCGATCCGGAGCTAAATGGATGGATGGAAACTAATTCTTCTTACTTTTTGGCCCTTGAAAAACAAAATGGTAAACAAAAATCATGAACTGCCTAAACATTGTGTTTCTGATTATGTGGCCTCATTTTATAATACATTTGACTCTGAACTGAACTTAAATTCTTGAATTCATCAACAAAATTAGACTTCATGTCCAACAGTAGATGAGGACTTTAAATCATTATGTGACTCACACTCGACACTAAATGAAACTAAAGATGTATTTTTCTCCATCAAAAAGAAAAAAAAACACCCGGTGATGGTCTCCCATTGGAATTTTGTACTCATTTTTAGGACATTATTAATGAGCTTCTGTTCTCTTTGTGTTCTTTGAGTTCATAGAAGGAAAATGAACAATGAAGCAAGGTGTAATTTCACTTATTACAAAACCGCAGACCGCAGAGTACAAAATGTGAGCTCTGACGTTTGCCAACAGACTAAAACAAGGTCTTAACAAAATGACAGCAGAAACATTAGAAAAGGACGCCACATTACCCATTGAATGTGTTTTCTGAGCCACTCATTTTGTTCGTGGACATTTAAAACCATCGAACAGAAACAACAGAACAAGAAAGTCTTCAGTTGTTTGACTTTGGCTCCTCCTTCACACATGATGCTCTGTAGTCCTCAGCTTTAACACTAAAAAGGTTTGATGTCGCACGTGGGGTACGCGTCAGGGATGTCCCTTCAGTGCCTTTATTTTTATTTTTATTGTTGAATTACTATCAATAAATATTGTCAATAATCCATTTGAATAGAGATTCAGCTCTCACAGTTTGTGGATGACACAGCTGTTTTTCTGGAAAACAATATCCGGATACAAAAAGCTTTTGCGGTAAATTCTTCAATTTAACGACTTAATGTCTTTGTAATCCCTCATTCGTCCAATCCCTCATAGCGACTTAATGCGCCCAAATGTGAGCTGCAGCCGATAGTTGTGAAGACCAATATTTAGAGAATATTCCAATCAACTGTTAAATACTTAGGATTAAATTTAGCAAAAAAACCTCGCAATAAAACAAAAATAACATTTTTATCAAAGAAATATAAAAAGCAGACGCACAGAGCAGACGCACAGAGCAGACGCACAGCAGCAGACGCACAGCAGCAGACGCACCGCAGCAGACGCACAGCGGCAGACGCACAGCGGCAGACGCACAGCGGCAGACGCACAGCGGCAGACGCACAGCGGCAGACGCACCGCAGCGACGCACCGCAGCAGACGCACCGCAGCAGACGACGCACCGCAGCAGACGCACCGCAGCAGACGCACCGCAGCAGAAGTTTAGGGGTTCAACGTGTCAAAAAAACGATGACGGGGAAAAGAACTGAAAAAGGAACAGCAACATTTCAGTTTGGCTTTTCTGTTTGTAAAAATGTGAACTGGAGTTATGCAACGATCCCGCTCAATTTGATTTACCGTGTTCTACCTCTGGAAAACAGATCCAAACCAGAGCCTTGTTGTGCAATATTCACTTCACTGAACATGTACTGTAATTATGTAAATATGATGACTGAACAAAAGTGATTCTGAAAAGACTCTTTGTCCTTTTCACTGATCTTTATAAAACAGTCATTTATCTAGATTTGTGTTGCATGTTCTCCTCTTCTGCTGTTCTTGGAATTTCTGAATTGTAGGACAAGTGAAGGTTCTCTTATCTTCTTTTATCTTAACACAATTAATTGAAACATGGACCAAGACTCCATCGAGCGACCCATCGAGCGACCCATCGAGCGACCCATCGAGCGAACACCACTCACCGTTGGCCGCGTCCGACACCTCGACCTTCTGCCCACAGCGTCCCTGGCCCAGCAGCAGGTCCTGGAGCGGGAACAGGGCCCCGGGCGTGGGGTAGCAGCGCAGACCCGCCGAGCATCTGGGAGTGTAGACCCCGCAGAACTCCCCCTCCACCCGGGCGCACACGGGGCAGCACCCGCACCCCGGCTCGCGCACGATCTCCCCGCAGAACCCGGACAATTTGGGGCACAGGGCCAGGAGCTCGGCCGTGCAGCTGGGGCAGCGGAAGACCAGATCCCCCAGGGGCAGAGCGGGTCCGGGGCAGAGGAGCAGGAGGCAGCAGAGGCGCAGGAGCATGGTGCCGGCGCTGGACATTTGGAGAGAAGTGGGAATGACCCGTGGAGATAAGCGAGTGAACCGAGCGAAAGTCCATCCGGTGGGTAAACAGAGATAGCGCAGACAGCGTCCTATCTGCGCCGGAGTTTGTTTGGGTGAGAGGTCGAGACACATTGCACCCGGGTTGAGTAGGTTAGTTTCGTCATATGCTGGAACTTCAGAGGGAGGGGCTCCAAAAGTCTGCGGGAGCGAGACCCAAACTGAAAACCCACTTAAATCATTATGGTCAAATTCTGTGTCGTATCCACCTTGCGGATAGGTAAAGCTATCGGGGGGACGAGGGGGGGGGACAGCAACGCTTTAAAGACGACGTAGCAAAATGGGTCCAAATAGTGGCGCGGGGTCCGGTTTGTGTGCACGCATCGGCATCAGGTGGCGCCATGTGCTCTGGTCCCAGTCCGCCTCAAAACTCATCCAAATTGAACCAAAAGTCAGACTTCTGCAACAGGTGCTTAAACTCGACTGTGAGGGCAGGAAACGGGGAACGGACTGGTGCAGGTTTAAGCGCAACGTGTGGAAAAAACATTAAGCTGATCATTTGAAGGTCACGTTTCACATATAAATCTAAGAATTAATTTGATGAAATGCAGTGAAATCCAAACCTGAAAGTCTAATATTTTCCGTGAGATCAAACAGAGTCCAGAGCAGACGTTTCACGTGCAGCGTTTTCGTCTTAATCACTTTGGAAAGTGTCAAGACGAAAACAGAGGCTTCGCCATCGTTTCTTTGGCTCGCTCCGGGTTCCTTTGGTTCTCTGACAGTCTGCAGCCCCGCTTCAGCCCCGCAGGCTGCCAGCCCTGCTCGCAGCCCGCTCAGCCCCGCTCCAGCCCCGCTCCAGCCCGCTTCAAGCCCCGCTTCAGCCCGCGCTTCAGCCTCCCGCTTTTCAGCCCCGCTTCAAGGACCGCTCCGCTTCAAGCGCCGTTCAGCCCCGCTTCAGCCCCGCTTCAGCCCCGCTTCAGCCCCGCTTCAGCCCCGCTTCAGCCCCGCTTCAGCCCCGCTTCAGCCCTTTAGTGTTCAGACCTGGTTTCGACTCCTTCGACTTGTTAGATCGTGTTTTACATCTTAAAATATTGAATTGATTGAAAATAGTTACGACGATTCATTCCAGATGTTTTATTAAAAAGTCCCTGTAGTTCCAAAGGTTTGACGAATGCATACCGTACTCTTAACCGTTAACGCTCCTCCCTCACCCGTTCATGCCCTATCGAGGACTCTTCTGATGAAGGAATTGTATTGTGCTTTTTTCCCCCCAAAAGAATGCTTTATTTGGCCGGTTGCTTGGAGACTCGGAGCGAATGATTAAAGCCAGTGGACGGGTCATTTTTACACATTAGAAGAGAGATTTAGAGGTATTTGCACAGCCTGCCTTTGCTTTTTCCACAACGCTGAGGCGCACGTCATGGAAGCAAAAAACACGGACACACTTTACATCAGCTCCAAACATATGAGGCCGTTTCTCGAGCTCGGACCACTGGACGCTGCAGACCTCCGCCAGCTTGTTTTTTTTCCATATGAATTGTTGTGTTGTGACATGAGGGGCCGAGTCTGAGGGCTGCTGGAGCTGGAGGAGAAGCAGCAGCAGGTCCACGGCCACACCAGTAGAGGGCAGTAAACACGCGCTCTGATGGACAACGGAGGGGAACCGGGGCAAGTGTGAGCCGGGAGGTTTGAGGACCGTCCTGTCGCTCAGAAGTTCTGGACTGAGATCAAAACCACCAATAAATCACCAATAAATAAAAATAAATAAAAATAAATAAAAATAAATTGAAATAAATTGAAATAAATTAAAATATAAATTAAAATATAAATTAAAATAAATAAAACTAAACTAAGCAAAACCCAACCTAAAACAAAACAAAACACCAAAAAGGAATAACTTTGAAAATGATCAAAATGTTGATCTTAAACCAAAAACAAATCCGCTGATTGGTCAATCCATCCGTCAATCACGGCCGTCTGTACCAGAAATGACGTGGCGGAGGAAAGGTTTAAAATGTCCGGAGGCTGGGACTCCGTGAGAGATCTGACGAGTTCTTTTCTCTGATTCGCCTCCAGTGACAAAAGCCTGAGGACGCCACATTTACATTTTATTTTCAGGTCATGAATGTCAGATGTAATCACTGCATTTTTTACTTTTATGATCCTCAAAAAGGTGAAGAAAAAAAGCCACATCAGAGACCGAAACAACGCTTCTGTTTGGGAAAAGCTCATGACGTTCTTTGTTTTGCCGTGACAATTACTGACGAGCAGAAGTTCATTGGTGGTCCGTCTGATCCAAGATAACGATCAAGGCAAATATATCAAATGTAAATACACTTAATATGATCCTGCAATATTTACGTTTTTTGAGGGTCACGAAGCATTCAGAAGGTTCATTTCCGCTTTTTCAATGAAGCTGGTTTAAAATGACCTCCCCAGCTTTGATCTCATTTGGCACTGCTTAATTTGTTACTATGGAAACGCAGTTGAAGGAGTTTTTTTTGTGTCGATGCAAAACCACAAATGCTCCTCCCGTCTTCTCGCCAGCATAAGCCAGATGAAGAATATTCACCTCGTCTTCTCAATTAGAACAGTTCTGAACCGACAACGGCTGGAGTGACGCGTCGGATCACTGCGAACGCACGTGACCCGACCGCATCATGGACCGGGTCAAAACGCACAGCATCAATAATAATAATAATAATAATAATAATAACAACGAACCGAGACGAAGAAGCTTTCCAACTCTCACACGACCTGCGGGTGGCGACGGGGCGTGGTCGGGGGGGAGGGGGCGTGGTCAGCCTGACACACCTGAACCGCCAGACTGACCACGCCCAAGACCATCGTGTGACGCTTCTGTCCAGGTAATGACATCATCTCTTACCTATGACATGTTTCCTGTTGTGGATGAAAAATATATGAATAATTAATAAATGAATATGAATGAATATTGATTAAAAACTAATGGCGGTTGGAAGTATTTGTAGGAAACCAAAGCGGAGGATAGATCTTAACAGACTCATTGTTTTGTCTCGGGTGCTCCTGGTGCTGCAGGAGGTCCAGGTCCACATGCAGTTCGACTTTAATGGACACAACCTGGAGATGGTACCAGAGCTGCCCTGAGTCAGCCTCCCAGAGATGTGGCAGCCGTATGAGAAGCCAAATTATACTATATATTTTTTATCCATGATGTTTGTGAAAGTACAAAACATATAACTTTTGTTCAAAGCAGGAAGTGATCGAGAGGAACTTATTTCAAATATGGAAAATGAAATGGCCATTCTAAAAACATGTTTTTAAAATTATTTTTAAACATTTTTTTCAAACTGGGAAAAAACGATGATTTAGTCCTGGTTTAGTCCTGGTTTAGTCCGTTTAAGTCCTGGTTTTAGTCTGGTTTAGGTCCTGGTTTAGACTGGTTTTATGCTCCTGGTTTAGTCGGCTGGTTTAGTCCTGGCTGGTTTGCTTTAGACCTGGTTTAGACCTGGTTTAGTCCTGGTTTAGTCCTTGTTTAGTCCTGGTTTAGTCCTGGTTTATCTGCTTTAGACCTGGTTTAGACCTGGTTTAGTCCTGGTTTTGTCCTGGTTTAGTCCTGGTTTAGTCCTGGCTGAACCTGGTTTAGACCTGGTTTAGTCCTGGTTTAGACCTGTTTAGTCCTGGTTTAGTCCTGGTTGGTTTAGACCTGGTTTAGACCTGGTTTAGTCCTGCTTCAGTCCTTCTTTAGTCCTGCTTCGGTCCGGTCTTAGCCCTGGTTTAGTCCTGCTTCAGTCCTTCTTTAGTCCTGCTTCGGTCCGGTCTTAGCCCTGGTTTAGTCCTGCTTCGGTCCGGTCTTAGCCCTGGTTTAGTCCTGCTTCAGTCTTTTAGTGTTCAGACCTGGTTTCGACTCCTTAGCTTTATAAGGGCTTGTCTGTGTCTCATGTAGTGGTTTTGTTCAGATTTTTTAATAGTCATTTTTTAAGTAATGACACATGGAAGAATAAATATTGCTTGATTTTTGATTGTGTTTTTGGATTCATGTCTTCAGTATTGTTTGGATGTTGGAAATCATGTTTTTTAGCACACAAATCCCCCCTCCGGCCCCCGACTGCGCCGAGACATTCTGTCCATAAAAACAGTGAACAGAACCGGTGACAAAAGGCAGCCCTGAGGAGTCCCACACGCACTGGGAACAGGTCTGACTTCCTGCCGGCAATGCAACCACAGCTCCTGCTCCGGTCAGACAGGGACCGGACAGCCCTGAGCAAAGAGCCCCCCCGGAGCGCCCCCCAAAGGACACCTCGAGGGACAAGCGCCTTCTCCAGATGCATAAAACACATGTGACTGCGGCAAACTCCCATGAACCCTGGAGCACCCAATGGAGAGTCCAGAGCTGGTCCAGTGTTCCAGGACCAGGACCAAAACCACTCTGCTCCTCCTGAAGCCGAGGTTTGACCTTCTGTCGGAGTCTCTTCTCCAGTGGAGTAGACCTTACCAGGAACCGGTTCTTTGACCACCATTTTACTTTCATTGCTTTCTAATACTGGAGTTTGTGTTTGCCGCGAAAAGGCCCAAAAACATTTTGACGGGCGGATGTGTTAATATATGCGACACTTTTACCAATAAACAAATACAAACAAACAAAAAAGAGGAAACGGAGTTGATCTTTCTTCACGTCCGGTTTGTTATCTCTGCGTTTCGTGGAACACAAATCAGCTCTTCTGATCTGACCTCAGAAAACAGAAACATCTGAATCATCTGTTTGTGAAAGCTTCTGTTTGAAACTCACGAAACCCGACACGCAGAAGAAGACATTAGAGTTATTATATTAAGAGAGGGGGGGAAATATAATCTGATATAGGAGGGGAGAGGGAGAACAGGGAGAGGGAAAAGGGCGGTGGGGAGACAGGGAGAGGGGGGAAGGGGAGACAGGGAGAGGGGGAATGGGGATGGAGAGGGGGGGAGACGGGAAAGGGGTGGGAGGGGAGACAGGGAGAGGGAGGGGAGAGGGGGGAGACAGGGAGAAGGGGGGGGGAGGGGAGACAGGGAGAGGGAATGGGAGAGGGGGGAGACAGGGAAGACGGGGGAGAGGGAGACAGGGGAGAGGGAGGGGAGAGGGGGGAGACAAGGGAGAGGGGGGGAGGGAGACATGGAGAAGGGAGGGGAGAGGGGGGGAGACAGGATAAAGAAGGGAAGGGGAGACAGAGGAGGGAGAGGTTGGGGGGAGGAAGAGACAGGTGAGTTGAGTGGTGGGGGAGGGAGACCAGGGAGAAGGAGGGAGAGGGGGAGACGGGAGGGGTGGGGGAGGGGAAGACAGGAAGGGTGAGGAGAGGGGGGAGACGAGGGAAAGAGGGGGGGGGTGGGAGGGAGCAGGGAGAGCGGAGGGGAGAGGGGGAGACAACAGGGAGGAAGGGGGGGGGGGAGGAAGACAACCCCACGCCGGGAGAGGAGGGGAGAGGGAAGAAACAAGGAGAGGGGGGGAGAGGGGGGAGTAAGGAGGGGAAGAGTGGAGATAAAGGGAGAGAAAGG
>BJKM01001756.1:0-15032 GCA_015082035.1 Chaenogobius annularis | reverse complement strand
GGGCCAGAAGTCTAAGCTGGAACTCCCAGACTTCCCCCTCCCCAGACACTTCCTCCAGGATCCCGAGGCGTTCCCAGGAGAGCCAAGAGACACAGTCCCTCCAGCGTGTCCTGGGTCTTCCCCGGGGCCGCTTCCACTCAATTTTGGAACAATGTATTTTGGCCTCAAAACTCCCGCCGTGGACATAATGGGTGGATACCTCTGGAATGTGCTTTTGGTCGGTGGGATTGTTTTCTGGTCATTGCTTGAACCATCATAGGATCTTTCAGATACATTTTGAAAAGACCTCACTTCCTCTGTTAGTACTCCAAGAGCGTGTTTTTCCAAATACTCTCTCCAGAAGTGAGCAGAACGTGAGCAGACATGAGCAGAACATGAGCAGAACATGAGCAGAACATGAGCAGACTGAGCAAACATGAGCAGAACATGAGCAGAACGTGCGCAGAACGTGAGCAGAACGTGAGCATGAGCAGAACGTGAGAACGTGAGCAGAACTGAGCAGAACGTGGCAGAACGTGAGCAGCAGCAGAACGTGAGCAGAACGTGAGCAGAAACGTGAGCAGAACGTGCACGGAACGTGAGCAGAACGTGAGCAGAACGTGAGCAGAACATGAGCAGAACGTGCAGAACGTGCGCAGAACGTGAGCAGAACATGAGGCAGAACGTGCGCAGAACGTGCGCAGAACGTGAGCAGAACGTTAGCAGAACATGAGCAGAACGTGAGCAGAACATGAGCAGAACGTGCGCAGAACGTGCGCAGAACGTGAGCAGATGAGCAGAACGTGTGCTCCGCAGAACCGTGCGCAGAACGTGAGCAGACATGAAGCAGTAACGTAGCGCAGAACTGTCGCGCATTAACGTGAGCAGAACATGACAGAACTTTATACGTGGCCGCAGAACGTGCGCCAGAACTGCGCATGAAGCCACAAGCAGCATATTTTTTGTTTTGCAAATATAATTCATTAGATTTTTCTATATTACTATTTTGAAAATGTATCTGATGATTGATAGTAATAGTATTTGCAGGATATAGCTGCAATTTGCGAGTATTTGCAAGTATTCTGCACCTCGCTGCCGTGGGTGGAGGTCTCTCTGTCGTGTCCTGATGACTCATGTTCTGATGTTCTGATGACTCATGTTCTGCATGGACTCATGTCTTGATCGGCACTCATGTTCTCACTCGTCCTCTTCATCCAAGCAAGCATGGATTTTCCATTTCACACCACAGTCCTTGGGGGAGAGGAGGGCGAGGAGGAGAGGAGGGAGGAGTTGAGGGAGGGAGGGGTGAGAGCAGGGAGGGGTGAGAGAGGCGGGGAGAGGAAGAGGGGGAGAGGAGAGGGAGGGGGAGAAGGGGGAAGAAGGGGGAGGAAGGGGGAGAGGTGAAACGAGCGGGAGGTGAGACAAGAGGGAGCAGAAGAGGAGGCAGGAGGGAGCAGAGGGGAGGGTGGCAGGGGGGAGGACAGGGGAGGAAGCGGGAGGCAGCACGCGCGGCAAGAAAGAAAAGGGGGAACAAGGCGAGTCGGCGTGATTAGTTTCATATTAATCAGAGACGTTTGCTCCCTGAACAAACCACAGTCCACGCACGGAGCCGGCTAGAAGTTGTTATGCACCTCACGATCAGTACTGTTTCGCAGTAGTAGTATTCTGTGGTGCCATAGCAGTCGCGAGTAATTTGCAGTAGCAAGTCGCAGTAATTTGCAGTAGCATCGAGTAACCATTGCAGTAAAGGAGCAGTCCGCAGTTATGATGCATGTAGAATGTAGTTAGATTTGAGGAGTTCACGAATCGAGTTCCGCAAGTATTTGCAGTAGCAGTCGCAGTATTTGCAGTAGCAGGTCCGCAGTATTTTGCAGTAGTGCAGATTCGCAGTATTTTGCAGTAGCAGTCGCAGTATTGCCAGTCGTAGTTCACCATGAACATGAGTTTAAACACTTCTTTCCACGAGACCAGCAGAGGTACCTCTGCTGACCACAAACCACTCTTGGGCACTCCTCGAGTAGAGGAAACACATGACCCCTGGCCAGGAACCTGACCCCACAGGAACTGACACCACCACGGAACTCCTGAACCCGCACAGGAAACCCTTGGACCCCTTGCACAGGACGCTGACCCTCCACAGAACCTGACCCGCTAACCTCTCTCCTCCTCCCCCTCTTCCCCGCCCTAACCAGGATCAAAACTTTCAGGACCAGCGATACTGTCCCTGCCTCTGCCTTCCCTCGCTGTCACTGCTCCTCCGGTCAGGCACCTGTCTCTGTGCTTCCTGTCACTAGATATCACTGTCATTCTCGCTCCTGTCATGGGCTAAGTCCTGTCACTAGAGTTGCTTATGTCCTGCCTCTGCTCTCCCCCCCCCTGTCAGCACTGCTCCTGTCACTGCTCCTGCTCCTGTCACTGCTCTGCTCCTTCTGTGCGTGGCAGAGCCTCAGGTGACACATACTCTTACTGGCTTGATTTAACTTCAAGTGTTTCAAGTATTGTCGTTTACACCGGGTGATTTTGAAGTTAATAAAAGAATCTGTGACATAAAAAAGTTTAACCGAGATATAAAGCAGATGAAAGGGCCTACGCAGTAGGACGAGGAAGAGGAGAGGGAGGAGAAAGAGGGAAGGAAAGAGGGGAAGGAAGAGGACGAGAAGAGGGAAAGGAAGACCGGCACGCAGCAAAGGACGCTACGAAAGAGGGAAGGAAGAGGAGAGAGGAAGAGGAGAGGGAAGACAACGGGAGGAAGAGTGAGAGGAGGAAGTGGAGGAGAGGGAGAGAGGAATAGGAGAGCAAGAGGGGAGAAAGAGGGGAAAAGCCGGGGAGAAAGAGGGATTTAAAGAGGAGAGCGAACGAGGAGAGGAGGAGTGGAGGAGGAGAAGATTGAAAGAGGAGAGAAGAGAGAAGGAAGAGGGAGAGGAAGAGGAGAGGGAATAGGGAGAAAGAGGGGATAAACGAGGAGAGAAAAGGAGGGGAGAAAGGAGATGGAGGGGAGGAAATGAGAGGAGAGAAGGAGAGGAGAAAGAGGGAGAAAGAGGGGAGAAAGAGGAGAGGAAGAGGAGAGGAAGAGGAGAGGAAGAGGGGAGAAAGAGGGGAGAAAGAGGAGAGAAAGAGGAGAGGAAGAGGAGAGGAAGATGAATTTCATCCCAGAAGAGCTGCTTCTCAAACCTAAAGAGACACTACAGACTGACCTCGAACTACAGACACTTCAGAGAGAGAAACAGGAAACAGCTGTTGCTAACGTGCTTGGCTCGCTCTGTTGCCATGGCTCCACGTGTGAGTTAGCGTCAGTGGAAAGACGCCGCTTTAGCACGAGCTCAAGTCAGAGTTTGAGGATTGTTTTGTGCTTCTCTGCTTTTTGTCGTTTTGTTCGTCTCTCGTCAAATTATCTGGTGCTAAAGCTGGAGCCAAAGTGAGCCACTCAGCGCCCCCTTCAGGCCACTCAGCGCCCCCTTCAGGCCACTCAGCGCCCCCTTCAGGCCACTCAGCGCCCCCTTCAGGCCACTCGAGAGCGAGAGAGAGGGGGCAGAGTCAGTGACTAAGCCCTCAGATGTTCAGAGACGCACATGTGCCTGTGACCATGAGAACCATGAGAACCATTCTGACGTGTTGTTCAACAGAGGGAGAACTGGAACCGTAAACATGTTCAGTGTTTGTCCCGTGTCGAGGGTCGTTGTGGAGAAGAGTCATTCTTTTATGATCCTGCTTTAAGGTGGTGGTGTCAGAGGGTTATTTTGAACCTAAAAACAGAACAAAACAGAGAACGTGACACGCCCACAGGGACACGCCCACAGGGACACGCCCACATTGTCCCACTGAACACAGACCCTGAGTTTGAATGTAATGTTTTCCCATGATCATTTCTGTAGTTTGTATCATCCATTTCTTTTTTGTAAGGGAGTATACTCGAAAGATATCCACCCCTTATGTCCATGACAGGAGTTTTAAGGCCCAGATACATTTTTCCAACAGAATTCCCTCCAAACGTGTGACTTAGAGGTCCTTCACTGGGATGTACTCACATTTTCTCATTCTTCATCTGTCAAAACAAAATGACCTTCTCTTTCCCTTTTAATTTTAATGTATTTAGTCAATTGGCTGTCCAAGTTATTAACGCATTTATATAATTTAGATATTATTCCCCTTGAAAGTTCTGATTTATAAGCCTTGATAAACATCATGAGTCTCAGGTCAGTTCTGTTTGGTCCTAAACCTTGGTCTGAAGCCGACCAGTTGAAGACCTGAACCTCTTTGTGAGTTGTATGTTGTGATCAGCTCCTTCCATGTCGTAAGCACAGGTTTGACCCAGGGATTCTTCACTTCCTCCTCATGACCAAGCGTCTGTCATGTGCCAGTAAGGCCTGCACAGGAACCCCCGGCACAACATTACTCTCAGTATGTTTCCATTGAGCTTCATATTCTGGGTCGCACCAGCAACGCTCTGATTGGAGCTGAAATAAAGCCCCGCCCCCTTTTTCTTTTGATAAAGGTTTTAGAGTTTTAAATCCGATTCCAGGTTTCTTTCCTCGTCACACAAATCTAGAGCTTGTTTTATTCCACTCAAACAGAGTCTGGAACAGAGAGAGAAATCTGGGCGAGACATTCATGTTTATAGTTTCAGTCCTTTAAGTCTGGATCAGTCCATTTTTAAGATCTTTCTTTATAGTGGAGAAAAGAGGATTTTTTAAAATCAAATCTTTATGGAGGACCACACCTTAACATTTAAGAGTTTCTGTTTACCATTTAAATGAGTAAGTCTTTCTAAAGGACAGAGGGGGGCGCCAGTGAGAGAGAATTTCAGTTTTTTGTATCTTCAGTTTGTATCCAGACCAATATCATGAAGGAAATGCATCACATTAGCTATGGAAATGTCTGGTTTGGTTAAATATGACATATCATCTGCAGAAGGCCATTTTATGTTCCGTTAAATAAGACGCCATAAAGTGTTTCTGATTGTCTAATATCTAATATTGTCTAATATTTTGGGCCAATGGTTCCAAGTACAAAGCGAACAACAGAGGGGACTAAACACAGCCCTGTGTCACCCCTCTTTCCAGTCAGTGAGTCTCTCAAGTGACCTTTAACTTTAACTCTTGATGTTGGACTGTTGTAAATATGTTTTTTTTATTATTTAATCATTTTTTATACATTTCTTTAGCACTTTAAATAAATAAGTCCAGCTCACAGACTCCAGACCTTCTCAGCGTCCGGACTTATTATTATTATTATTATATACTTATATTTTATACTTATTATTACAGCGTTGTTGTGTTTGTTTTTGGCTCGTTCTGTGTAAAGATCGTTTTATTGCAGGTGAATTGAGAGTGTCCAAAAAAGATTGTATTTCTTCTTTGTTTTCTGATATTTTGGCAAAATTGTTTTTGTTGAAATAAAATTTTCACTTGGGCATTTACAAACCAAAGTTGGACCACACTGGCCCACATTGGGCACATACTCACATGTCTCCAGTACAGTCCAGGTCCTTTCATTGAAACAAAGGGAGAAGGGGGGAATGTAAAACTGCTCGGGGGTCCGGCAGCGCCTCTGCAAATGCCGATGCCTCCTCTGGTGTGCTAAATATTTGTATTTTCCATTCACGTTGATCCTCAGTGTTGCAGAATGAAGCGAGTGTTCCACGTTCTTCTCTCTCAGGCGGGTTCTTGACCACTTTCGCCTTGTAGTTGTTGAAGAAAAGGAGCTCGTTTGGTCCGGTTCCCGTGGAGACGTCTGGATGCCGCCATGATGAACTGTTTATCACTGTAGTTATGGAACTTCAGTACTAAAGGTCTTGGACGCTGGTTTGGAGCCGGTTTGGGGTCCAGGGAGTGATGATAGCTTTATTTTCCAGGTTTTGTTGGACATTTTAGACATTTGGGAATCCAGGTGTCCATAAACGTCTTCACCCTCAGTGTCTCCAAAAAGAGAGACGAGAGAGGGACAGAAGAGTGTCACAGATGGTTCTCTCACTTTTAGGATTTTGAGGATTAAAGAAAAAGAAACTCAGAGTCAGGACCCACTTAAGTCTTTAAGTCCTGGTTTAGACCTGGTTTGGACCTGGTTTGGACCTAGTTTAGACCTGGTTTAGACCTGGTTTAGACAGGTTTAGACCTGGTTTAGACCTGGTTTTGACCTAGTTTAGAACTGGTTTGGACCTGGTTTAGACCTGGTTTAGACCTGGTTGGGACCTGGTTTGGACATGGTTTAGTCCTGCTTTAGACCTGGTTTGGACCTGGTTTTGACCTGGTTTGGACTGGGTTTAGACCTGATTTAGACCTGGTTTGGACCTGGTTTAGTCCTGGTTTAGACTGATTTAGACCTGGTTTGGACCTGGTTTAGACCAGGTTTGGACCTGATTTAGACCTGGTTTAGACTGGTTTAGACCGGGTTAGACCGGTTAGACCTGGGTTTAGTCCGGTTTAAGACCTGGTTTAGACCTGGTTTGGACCTGATTTAGTCCTGCTTTAGACCTGGTTTGGACCTGGTTTAGACTTGGTTTAGACTGGTTTGGACCTGATTTAAGTCCTGCTTTAGACCTGGTTTAGACCGGGTTTTAGACCTGGTTTAGTCCTACCTGGTTTAGACCTGGTTTGGACCTGGTTTTGGACCTGGTTTAGACCTGGTTTTTTGTTTAGACCTGGTTTGGACCTGGTTTAGACCTGGACCGGTTATGACCTGGTTTAAGTCCTGGTTTAGACCTGGTTTGGACCTGGTTTAGACCTAGGTTTGGACCTGGTTTAGACCGGGTTTAGACCTGGTTTAGGAACTGGTTGGACTGGTTTAGACCTTAGACTTTGGACCTGGTTTAGACCTGGTTTGGCATGGTTTAGACCTGGTTTAGACCTGGTTTAGACCTGGTTTGGACTGGGTTTAGACCTGGTTTAGACGCTGGTTTTGAACCTGGTTTAGACCTGGTTTTAGACCGGGTTTAGACCGGGTTTAGACCTGGTTTAGACCTGGTTTAGTCCTGGTTAAGACCTGGTTTAGACCTGGTTTAGACCTGGTTTGGGACCTGTTTTAGTCCTGTTTAGACCTGTTTGGACCTGGTTTAGGACCTGGTTTAGACCTGGTTTTGGACCTGATTTAGTCCTGGCTTTAGACTGGTTTAGACCGGGTTTAGACCTGGTCTAGTCCTAGTTTAGACCTGGTTTGGAACCTGGTTTGGACCTGGTTTAGTCCTGGTTTAGACCTGGTTTGGACCGGGTTTAGACCTGGTTTGACCTGGTTTGACCGGTTTTTAGACCTGGTTTAGAACTGGTTTGGACCTGGTTTAGACCTGGTTTAATCCTAGTTTGGACCTGGTTTAGACCTGGTTTTGACCTAGTTTAGACCTGGTTTAGGCCTGGTTTAGACCTGGTTTGAACCTGGTTTAGACCTGGTTTGGACCTGGTTTAGACCTAGTTTGGACCTGGTTTAGACCTGGTTTGGACCTAGTTTAGACCTGGTTTGGAACTGGGTTTAGAGACCTGATTTAGACCTGGTTTTGGACCTGGTTTAGTCCTGGTTGAGTCCTGGTTTAGACCTGGTTTGGACCTGGTTTAGACCTGGGATTATACCTGGTTATGACCTGGTTTAGTCTGGTTTAGACCTGGTTTGGACTGGGTTTAGACCTGATTTAGACCTGGTTTGGACCTGGTTTAGTCCTGGTTGAGACCTGTTTAGACCTGGTTGGACCTGGTTTAACCTGGATTATACCTGGTTATGACCTGGTTTAGTAGACCTGGTTTAGACCTGGTTTGGGACCTGGTTTAAGTCCTGTTTAGACCTGGTTTGGACCTGGTTTAACCTGGTTTGGACCTGGGTTTAGACCTGGTTTAGACCTGGTTTGGACCTGGTTTAGTCCTGGTTTAGACCTGGTTTGGACCCTGGTTTAGACCTGGTTTGGACCTTGATTTAGACCTGGTTTGGACCTTGTTTTAGACCTGGTTTAGACCTGGTTTGGACCTGGTTTTGGACCTGGTTTAGACCTGGTTTAGACCTGGTTTGGACCTGGTTTAGACCTGGTTTTGGACCTGATTTAGACCTGGTTTGGACCTTGTTTAGTCCTGGCTTAGACCTGGTTTGGACCTGTTTTTTAGACCTGGTTTAGAACTCGTTTAACCTGGTTTAGACCTGGTTTGGGACCTGGTTTAGACCTGGTTTTGGACCTGGTTTAGACTGGTTTGGACCGGGTTTAGACCTGGTTTGGGACCTGGTTTGGGACCTGGTTTGGACCTGGTTTAGACCTGGTTTAGACTGGTTTGGACCTGGTTTTGACTGGTTTGGACCTGGTTTAGACCTGATTTTACCTGGTTTGGACTGGTTTACCTGGTTTAGACCTGGTTTAGACCTGGTTTTAGACCTGGTTTAGACCTGGATTTAGACCTGGTTTAGACCTGGTTTAGACCTGGTTTAGACCTTGGTTTAGACCTGGTTTAGACTGTTTGGACCTGGTTTAGACCTGGTTTGGTTTAGACCTAGACTGGTTTGAGACCTGGTTTAGACCTGGGGTTTAGACCGGATTTAGACCTGGTTTGACCTGGTTTTAGACCTGGTTTGGACCTGATTTAGACCTGGTTTGGACCTGGTTTAGTCCTGGTTTAGACCTGGTTTGGACCTGGTTTGGACCTGGTTTAGACCTGGTTTAGACCTGGTTTGGTTTTAGGCCTGGTTTAGACCGGGTTTAGACCTGGTTTGGACCTGGTTTAGGGTTTAGACCTGGTTTGGACCTGTTTAGACCTGGTTTAGACCTGGTTTGGTTTAGACCTGGTTTGGACCTGGTTTAGACCTGGTTTTAGACCTGGTTTAGGCCTGGTTTAGACCTGGTTTAGGCCTGGACCTTTTAGACCTGGTTTAGACCTGGTTTAGACCTGGTTTTGTTTAGACCTGGTTTGGACTGGTTTAGACCTGGTTTAGACCCTGGTTTGGACCTGGTTTGGACCTGGTTTAGACCTGGTTTAGGACCTGGTTTAGACCTGGTTTAGACCTGGTTTAGACCTGGTTTAGACCTGGTTTAGGCCTGGTTTAGACCTGGTTTGGTTTAGACCTGGTTTAGACCTGGTTTAGACCTGGTTTGGACCTGGTTTAGACCTGGTTTAGACCTGGTTTAGACCTGGTTTAGACCTGGTTTGGACCTGGTTTAGACCTGGTTCAGACCTTGTTTAGGCCTGGTTTGTTTAGACCTGGTTTAGACCTGGTTTAGATCAGGTTTAGACCTGGTTTAGGACCTGGTTTAGACCTTTTAGACCTGGGGTTTAGACCTGGTTTAGTGCTGGTTTAGACCTGTTTAGACCTGGTTTTGACCTGGTTTTGACCTGGTTTTAACCTGGTTCTTACCCGGTTAGGACCTGGTTTAGGACCTGGTTTGGACTGGGCTTAGACCTGGTTTAGACCCGGTCTTTAACCCTTCTGTGCTGCGTTCAGGGCCTGTTCGTGAACCGCGGCGCTGTGAAAACTCTGGCCGCGCTGCGTTCAAGTTCAGCTCTGACTCTGAAGGTTTGTGTGCGCCACCGCGCTCACAGCAGGGGGCGCCACTGAGCCACAGCGAGCCGCAGCCAATCAGGCGCAGGAACAGGGCGAGCTGACCAATCACAGAGCAGAGAGGCCAGAGCCAATCAGAGCTCAGGGTTTTAATGGAACTGGAAACAGGAACAATGAGTGGTTTTGAGAAGTTTTAAACCGGATGCCCTTCCTGTGGTGTCCCGTTAGCGCGGCTCATGACACACTTGGACCGGTGAGCCGCTGGTTGGAGGGTTTGTACAGCCTCTATGTCATAATGCAGTGTGAAAGGTATGAGAAGAACACATGAAGAAGACCTTCGACGTTTGGGACACACATGAAGAGCTCTTCATGATCCTCGTGGTTTTACGATAACTGACCAATCAGCTGCCTTCATTCCCCGAGGTCCAGCTCGCATTAGCAACAGGTTTGATTGACAGCTAGCACGGCTCCCCAGGGAGACTCTGTCCTAGGAGGCTCCAGAGCAGATGCTCCTCAGCCAGGAGCATTGGCTCTACTCTGAGCTCCTCCCTTCTATCTCTAAGAGCCCCGCCCCCCTTGAGGAGGAAGGTCATTTTGACCGCTTGTATCCTCGATCTGGTCTTTTGGGTCATTAAAGCTCATGAAAGGTGAGAGTAGAACGTGGACTGAGGTCAATCGAGAACTTTGACTTTGGACTCAGCTCCTTTTGCACCACAACAGTCCGGTACACGACCGCATCGCGCGTGCAGACGCTGCAGATGCAGCCGTGCAGACGCATCCGTGAGCACGCATCCGTGGTGCATCCGTGCAGCTGCAGACGCATCCGTGCAGATGCAGCCGTGCAGACGCGTGCAGGCCGTGCTGCAGACGCATCCGATGCAGCCGTGCAGACGCGTGGCTGCAGACGCATCCGTGCAGATGCAGCCGTGCAGACGCGTGGCTGCAGACGCATCCGTGCAGACGCGTGGCTGCAGACGCTGCATCGATCCTTCCCTCACTCTGAACACGACCTGAGATACTTGAACTCAAGAACTCTCCACCACCTGAAGGGGGAAAGACACCTTTTTCCAGAACCATGGCCTTGGATTTGCAGGTCCGGTTTTGATGGAGCCTTCAGGACAACATAATCTGCAAACAGTAGAGATGAGATCCTGTGGTCCCAAACCGGACCCTCCGACCCCTGACTGCGCCTAGAAATTCTGTCCATAAAAATAATGAACAGAAACGGTGACAAAGGCAGCCCTGAGGAGTCCCACACAACCGAGAACAGGTCTGACTTACTGCCGGCCGTGTTTAGTCCTGACTCTGGCACCAGCAGGAGGCCGGTCCCTGAGGTCCTCAGAGTCCGAGATGGTTCATATGGCACTAACATGTCGAGATTACTTGGTGCTAGGCCATGGAGAGACTTGTATACAAGCAGAGCTGCTTTGAAGTCTATTCTCTGAGCCACAGGGGGCAGTGCAGAACCTGAGCACAGGACTAATGTGATGGTACTTCCGGTTCTAGTCAGGACCGAGCAGAGCGTTCTGGATGTTCTGCAGCTGTTTTACAGCTCGTTTGGAGAGGCCAGTGAGCAGGCCGTTACAGTAGTCTAATCTACTAGAGACAAACGCATGGATAAGTCTCTCCAGGTCTGGTTTAGATTTTGTCCTACAACAACCCAAAGTGAGGGTTGACGCTGACATATCTAGTCAGTACCGCCGACCTGCGCACAGGCTCAGGTGTGGTGACGTCCAGCGGGGTCACGTTCCATGTCGTCGAGGCCCCCGTCGTCGACTACTGCCCAGATCTCACTGCACTTTATATTCGGGTCATTTTATATGTTGTTTATTACAACTTGAAGTGACAATGTTGTTAAGTTTTGCGTTTGTGATAATGTGGCAGTAGAAGGTTTGAACCGGTGAGCCGCTGGTCAGAGGGAGCAGTTAATGTGTAACAGTTATTCTGATGTTGTAGAAGCGGAGGATCGTTCAGCCGTGCGCCGCCCGCCTCATTGCAGTAAGTTTACTATGTCTAGTACTCAGTATTCAGAAGTACTTCAGACTAAACTCCTTGGCAGTACTTCCTTCTGTGTCTGATTCTTTCTCGTGTTTGTCATCGGCTCTTGTGCTTTTCTATAATGTTACGGCGCCCCCTGGTGTTGGCCCGTCTCGGTCACATGACATTTCAGTTTCCTTGGTCACATGACACTTTGTTTTCTTGGTCACATGATATTTCGGTTCCCTTGGTCACATGACACTTCTGTTTTCTTGGTCACATGACATTTCTGTTTCCTTGGTCACATGACATTTCTGTTTGTTGTCACATAATGCTCCTGTTTCCCTGGTCACATGACGTGGCCTGTCCATGGTCACAGGACTTGTCTGTTTCCCCGGCACATGACGTGTCTGTTCCCCGGTCACATGACGTGTCTTCCGTCACATGACGTGCCTGTTTCCCGGGAGCACATACGTGTCTGTTTCCCGGGTCACATGACATGCCTGTTTCCTGGTCACATGACCTGGTTTAGACCTGGTCTAGTCCTGATTTAGTCCTGGTTAGCCTTGGTTTAGGCCTGGTTCAGTACTGGTTTATCCTGGTTGGATATGGTTTACCTGGTTTAGGACCTGGTTTAGACCTGGTTTAGACCTGGTTCAGTCCGGTTAGATCTGGTTTAGACCTGGTTTAGTCCTGGTTTAGACCTGGTTAAGTCCTGGTTTAGTCCTGGTTCAGTCCGGTTAGATCTGATGAAACCCGCACAGCTCTTCTTTGTCGGCTGCAGCCAAACTCTGCTTCTGTTCTGTGGATGTGGCGGCCCCTGGTGGAGGCTCGTGGCGCTGCGGCTCGGGTCGAGCTTCACTGTTTTGGCTTTTGGCTCTTTTGGCTCTTTTGGCTCTGGTTAGCGCCGCTCCTGTTGCACATCAGGGTCTTCTCTCACCTCTCTTCCTGTTTCCTGTTTCCACTTCCTGTTTCCTCTGTTTCCTGTTTCCGCCGTGACCTTTTCCGTTTGTGGCCCCGCTCTGTGGCGCCCCCTGCTGTGGCAGATGTTGCCCATCACCGTGCGCAACATGCCTCTATAAGCCCGCTCATTCGAGGCGCCTCAAGGTACTACAGCGGCCCGAGTGACGCTAACGATGCGAGTGACGCTAATGATGCGAGTGACGCTAATGATGCTAATGACGCTAATGATGCTACTTCTACTGCAAATACTACTACTACTACTGTTCTGCTGCTATTGTACTGCTACTTCAAAGACTCCTCTGTGATACTTTCTCCGCGTACGAAGAGCCTTCATTTCAAGAACTGAGCTTTAGCTTGTTGCTGAGGTTCAGGACTGAGTCTAGACTTAGTTGGACCTGGTCTGGACCCGGGACCAAACTTGAGGCCAATCCATTTCACAACTTCCAAATTTCAACTTGAAAAAAATATGACTTCGAATTTGAACGATTCAAAACGTCCGAATAAAATAAAATAAAATGTTCAGTTGTGTGATTTATTCTTCACAGTAAAAGGCTCGCCTCTCCAAACTGACCTGTACTTGTTCTGGTGGAGGAACATTTGTCTCCATGGAGATGTATTTCATTGCCTGTATTGCTTCAAAGACTGGCATGAACGAGAATGTTCCAAGTGGCTTTCACTTCTCGTCTCCATGGAGACTGGAGAAAGTTACGCAGTGGAGCTTTAAAGTCTGAGACACTTGGTCTGCTTCTGCTTCACCGGAGAAGAACAGAGACGCTTCAGGACCAAACTCTGGACACGCCCCCTGCAGGACACGCCCCCTGCAGCACACTCCTTCAGCACACCCCCTCCTGGGCACGTGGGGAGGAGACACATGTGACTCCAGAGTTTGGCCTGAATCTGTCTCTGCTCAGACTCCACTGTAACGGCTGCTTCTGCCCTACATTTCCCTCTCCCCTGTCCCTCCCCTCTCCTCTCCTCCCCCTGTCTCCTCCCCCTTCCCCCCCCTGTCTCCTCCCCTCTCCCCCCTCTCTTCTCCCCCCTTCCTCCTCTCCTCCTCTCTCCTCCCCCTCTCCTTTTTCCGCCTTATCTCCCTCCCTGTCCCTCTCTTCTCCCCTCCCCTCTCCCTCTCTCACCTCTCCTCCCTCTTCCCCCCTCTTCCTCCCCCTCTTCTCCCTCACCCTCCCCCCTCTGTTTCCGTCCCCTCCCTCGTCGACGCTCTGTGAGATGTTGATTGCCTGTGAAGCTTCTGAATGTCCGCAGCTTCAGAGCTCTGGGAGTGATGCATCGATCTTCACACGATCAATAAACATCAAAACAAGTTTTCAAAAAATCCATGACTGTGTCTCTTTCAGCAGGAGAACTGGAGCTCAGGGCCCCCCCGGCCCCCCCCCCCCGGGCCCCGGGCCACCGGCGGAGCCAGCGGCCCCCCGTAAGTCAAACCCATCAGTACAATGGAAAAGTACTACATCTGATTGTGTAGGAAGTACATTTACAAATACTATGGACTTGATAAAAATCCCCAAAACTACGAGACCAGAACTTGGACGTCTGTGAAGTCTCCAGCAGGGGGAGTAAGGAGCCTCTCAAACACACGGTGAAGGCTCATTTCTGCTCTATGTTGGAAGTGCATTTTGTCCGTCGGGATTTTTGCTGTGTTCGGGTTACTCGTGCGCCCTCTGGTGGTCATTTACTAGAACACAGCCTCGAGTTTGAAACGCAGAGTTATGAGAATGGAGCACAAGCGCTGCCTGGTGGCCGAGTGGTTAAGGCACAGCACACATACGCCTGCAGAGTCGTGTTCGATTCCCGACTGCATGTCTCGCTTCTCTCTCATCCCCCATTTCACTCTGTACTTTCCTGTCACAACAAAAAGTGGTTAGATACTGAGGAGGAGGAGCAGATTCGGCCCCGGGGCCCTTTGTAGACCAAGTCTGAAGTCTGTTCTGTTTCAGGGAAAACCTGGAGAACCCGGAAACCAGGGAAGGACCTGAAGGTGAGTTCAGATGTTTCTTCATCTGGGACAAAGCACGTTCTTGTGGGTTTTTCTCCGATTGGATTTTCCCGTAAGTGAAGAGACCGCGTCGGAGATGGTTTATATGAATGCTAAAAAGCAGGTCCAAGAGCTGGCCCTTGGGGCACTCCCAGGATGTGGCCCTCAGACCTTCTCCAGTTGTGGTTGTTGAGGATTATCTGGTGAACGGGGAAGACTGCCCCCCACTGAACAGAATGTTATGTTTCGCGCTCCTTCGCAAACGTGTTAGAGATCAGCAGAAGGATGAGCTGCACATGAACTCTTTCTTCTGTCCACAGCTCCTGTCGGGACTGAAGGTACACGTTCTCACACGTATCTCACACGCTCGTCACGTCGAGCCACAGGAACCTGCACTTTTCTCAAACACGGTAAAACACGATGTCTTTGTGTCCAGGGAGAAGCAGGCGCTCCAGACCCAAGGTGAGATGCTTTGCTCCACGGCTCTTTTCTGCACAGGGACAGCAGACGCTTGGACTTTAGCGTAACTGAAGAGCCTGAGCTTTGTGCCACTTTTTGTTTCTTGTGGATAGACCCCCGCGGATAGACCCCCGGAATGATAGAGATCTGACCCATAAACCACCTCAAACATCTAAGTTATGAATGCGTTTCCATCATCAGACAA
>BJKM01001755.1:0-15035 GCA_015082035.1 Chaenogobius annularis | reverse complement strand
TGTGAGTTAAAACTTTTGTTGTCTTCCTCGGACAAACTATAACAAGGTAGCTTTAAAGGGGCTGGCTCAGACACTCCTCTGACCGGAGCTGGAAACGAGACAGACCACAGACACGGAAACACACGCGCGAAAATATATAGTGAGAAGGAGAAAAAAGGAGAAAAATGTACGTTTACGGTGAAGATGTGATGAGGCAAGTCCAAAACAACCACGTCTTCATCTGTTTTGATTTCAAATTGATATAATACTGTTTTCTGCTTTGACCGCCGTAAGTCAAACCGAATTAAAGATGCACTGAGTACTTTTCTGGTGGAGGGTCTGCAGCGTGCTCGTTTGATTGCATTGAACGTATCTATCTCGGTGAAAACAAACTGTGGAACGTCACAGGCAGGTTCCTCGCTCACGATAAAAAAGCGCGTTGACAAGTAATACAAAATTCAGTAAAACAGTTATAATTGAACAATGTGGACATGTGTGCATTTACTTGTGTGTTGATGCCGTTTGAGCGCCACAAACCAAACTAACGTGGTGAGGTATGAATAAAGACGCTTAATTTAACTGTCGGGTTACGGTTTTGTGAGAAGGAACATCACGATTTTACAGCAGAGAAATCCTTTATTTGTTTTCTTCACAAGTCTTTCTGAATGAAAAGTTATAATATTGTCACATAAAAAGCTAAATAAAAAGAACATTAGTGTAGTTTTTCTTGAATATATTGAACTAAATGACTTTTTTAGTTGTTACGATTATATTGAGACCTGAATACTCACTTTGATTATTCTGGATTGGTACCAGAAAATATTGGCTATTAACCACGGCAACAAGACAGAAAATATTAGATATCGTTCCGGTTAAAACATAAAATAAAATAATAATAATAAAATAATAATAATAATAATAATAATAATATAAAATAATAATAATAATAATAATAATAAATATAATAATAATAATAATAATAATAATAATAATAATAATAAATAATAATAATAATAATAATAATAATAATAATAATAATAATAATAATAATAATAATAAAATAATAAAATAAATATAATAATAATAATAATAAAATAATAATAATAATAATAATAATAATAATAATAATAATAATGATAATAATAATAATAATAATCTATATCTGACTAAATGACATCATATTTTCTAGACTTGCTTTAAGGTTCAAGGCTTCTTTATTTGAATCAGACACAACATCCCACACAAACAGACAAAATGCAACATCAGACGATAAGTAATCCTTAAAAAAAAAGTTAAAGTAAAATAATGTACACAAGTATTCGAAGTATTACCCAATAAATTAAAGATTTTGGACAGAAAGAGTAGGTGCGATCTGAAGTGACAGCAGCGGGAACAATACCACTGCGTTCGGTATCTTGGGACTTTTATGACATTTTATGTTTTCTTTACCTTTATAGTGATGCCCGTTTTGCACAGAAATTTTTTTTTTTTTTCAAATCAGTGATAAGATAACAATACTAGTGTGTTTGTCACTTTATTATTATTATCCACCATCTTAAATATGTCCTTGGATTAATCTCCTGCAGGCCTATTTCTGTTTCTCTGGAGAACTATCATTATATGTCATTATAACAATAGATTAAAAAAAAAAAAAAAGCTGTTCTATATCTAGTTTAGATCATCAAAGTTGCTTGTCAGTGAATATAATGACTATGAGCCTATAGTAAATGGATGATATGATTCTTTTAGTGCTAGTTCCAAGCCTGGATGAATAAAGCAATGGAAAGTATTAACTGGATAATGAAACCGTTCACCTTTGGGTTAATGGGCAGACGCTGTACCACTGAATGAGTTGTGGAATTATAGCGGTTTTTTTTGTTGACATTTTGATTTAATAATGCAGCTGTTTTTGTTGTAAAAGTGTGTTTTAGAGTCTGTGCAGTCCAGACAACAATGATCAAAATACGACGATTATTTTGACTTGTCGATTAATCGTCTTGAACCCTGTTGACGCGATAAATTCAGTTTATTGAAAACAGAAACTTAACCGAGACAAAACCAAGGCTAATTTGGACTGAATAAGGACAATCCTGAATAAATCGTGCCTTTTTTCCCAACGTCTTCACTTCCAAAACAGCACATTTCTGTCAGATGGAGAAACCTGGCGTATTTCATTTGGTGCGATATCGATTATTGTGTGATACACCATTGCAATATCGATTCTTTTTCCATACTTAGATTGAGTTAGTAGCCTAGACTCATTATTGTAAAGCTGTGCAACAATACGTCTTGGCATTTTACTACCTCGATTGCATTTCTCCCACATTTAAAAGCATTTTTTTCCTACACACATGCGCTGCCAGTGTGGACAGTGAGAACAAAGCTGCAGAGAAAACCTCCCGCGGTCGGTAAAAGCTCTTTGCCTGGCCTGGATAATTACATTCTTCGTGGATGATAAGAAGGGAATGTCAGCTCTGCGCCGCCGCTGCCGAGCTAGCCCTCTTTCTACACCGTATTATTGTTCGCAGAGAGGCTATTGATCGCCGTCCCTGCATTCACCGGGACGAGGCATCGAAGGCTCACGGCGTCGGCCCAAAGGCGGGAGCCAAATTGTTTTATTGTCGCGAAATGAAGCGTTGGGTGCAGGAAATTCTTAACCGTTTCAAAAATGGTGATGGTTGTGGACTTTCATCGGCCTGTGCCTGTGGTTAGATTTATTTGGAGTCCGCATTTCCGCCCCGCAAATGGTTTATTTGGATGGTTATGGATGGTTAATGGTTTATGGATGCTTGTAATGCCATATTGTGGACCATTGCAGGCAAAGACACGTAAATAATGCACCTTTAAATTATACTTGGAGCTTTTAGCCACATTATGACTGTGTTTTCCCTTCTCATTAAACCGCTCGATGTTGTATTCAGACTGTTTCGTGCATGATTGAGTAATGCGTAATGCACTTACTTCATTCTGGAATTTTATTTTCTTAAGCGTGACATACGTAAGCTTCGGTAGACATTTTTTTGCCATGTGAATTTCAACTCTCGACGAAAAACGAAATAATACCAAAAATCCGTGCGTGGACGTCGTGGTTTTTTATTCTTTTACGCTCTGTAGCGTTGCAGTTTTTTGCTTTTCGGATCGATGTGCAACTACGACGACCCAAGATCAAACAGGTCATGACCGTGTATGCCACGATTAAGCCGCTACTCTCAGACTTCACCTCAGTCTTGTTTTTTTTACTTTTATTTTTTTTTTTTTTTTTTTTTTTTTTTTTTTTTTTTTTTTGGGCTTTTTTTTTTTTTTTTTTTTTTTTTTTTTTTTTATTTTTTTTTTTTTGTTTTGGCTTTTTTTTTTTTTTTTTCTTTTTTTCTTTTTTTATTTTTTTTTTTTTTTTTTTGTTGAGATTAAGTCGATACTTTTTTTTTTTTGTTCCTTTTTTTTTTTGTGGCTTTTTTTTTTTTTTTTTCTTTTTTTTTTTTTTTTTTTTTTTTTTTTTTTTACTTTGTTTTTTTTTTTTTTTTTTTTTTTTTTTTCCTTTTTCTTTTTTTTTTCTTTTTTTTTTGTTTTTTTTTTTTTTTCTGTTTTTCGGGGGCTTTTTTTTAATTTTTTTTTTTATTTTTTTTTTTTTTTTTTTTGTTTTTTTTTTTTTTTTTTTTTATTTTTTTTTTTTTTTTTTTTTTTTTTTTTTTTTTCTTTTTTTTTTTTTTTTTTTTTCTTTTTTTTTTTTTTTTTTTATTTTTTCACTTTTTTTTTTTTTTTTTTTTTTTTTTTTTTTTCTATTTTTTTTTTTTCTTTTTTTTGGCTTTTTTTTTTTTTTTTTTTTTTTTTTTTTTTTTTTTTTTTTTTTTATTTTTTTTTTTTCTGCCTTTTTTTTTTGGTTTTTTTCTGTTTTTTTTTTTTTTTTTTTTTTTTTTCTTGCTTTTTTTTCTTTTTTTTTTTCGCGCGGGCCTTTTTTTTTTTTTTTTTTTTTTTTATTTTTTTTTTTTTTTTGAATACTAGTTACTTTTTTTTTTTTTCACCTCTAGCCAATTTCTTTTTTGTTTTATTAAATTTTTTTTTTATTATTGATTGTCCCTTTTTTGAGGTGTCTGCCCATTCGGGTTTCCGTCGCTCTGCTCCGAGTTTCGATCCATGACACCGGTGGATCACTTGGATCACTATGTCGCAGAGAGTTGAAATTCACGATGGCAAAAAAATGTCTACCGAAGCTTACATATGTCACCGCTTAAGAAAATAAAATTCCAGAATGAAGTAAGTGCATTACGCATTACTCAATCATGCACGAAACAGTCTGAATACAACATCGAGCGGTTTAATGAGAAGGGAAAACAGTCATAATGTGGCTAAAAGCTCCAAGTATAATTTAAAGGTGCATTATTTACGTGTCTTTGCCTGCAATGGTCCACAATATGGCATTACAAGCATCCATAAACCATTAACCATCCATAAACCATCCAAATAAACCATTTGCGGGGCGGAAATGCGGACTCCAAATAAATCTAACCACAGGCACAGGCCGATGAAAGTCCACAACCATCACCATTTTTGAAACGGTTAAGAATTTCCTGCACCCAACGCTTCATTTCGCGACAATAAAACAATTTGGCTCCCGCCTTTGGGCCGACGCCGTGAGCCTTCGATGCCTCGTCCCGGTGAATGCAGGGACGGCGATCAATAGCCTCTCTGCGAACAATAATACGGTGTAGAAAGAGGGCTAGCTCGGAGCGGCGGCGCAGAGCTGACATTCCCTTCTTATCATCCACGAAGAATGTAATTATCCAGGCCAGGCAAAGAGCTTTTACCGACCGCGGGAGGTTTTCTCTGCAGCTTTGTTCTCACTGTCCACACTGGCAGCGCATGTGTGTAGGAAAAAAATGCTTTTAAATGTGGGAGAAATGCAATCGAGGTAGTAAAATGCCAAGACGTATTGTTGCACAGCTTTACAATAATGAGTCTAGGCTACTAACTCAATCTAAGTATGGAAAAAGAATCGATATTGCAATGGTGTATCACACAATAATCGATATCGCACCAAATGAAATACGCCAGGCTTCTCCATTTGACAGAAATGTGCTGTTTTGGAAGTGAAGACGTTGGGAAAAAAGGCACGATTTATTCAGGATTGTCCTTATTCAGTCCAAATTAGCCTTGGTTTTGTCTCGGTTAAGTTTCTGTTTTCAATAAACTGAATTTATCGCGTCAACAGGGTTCAAGACGATTAATCGACAAGTCAAAATAATCGTCGTATTTTGATCATTGTTGTCTGGACTGCACAGACTCTAAAACACACTTTTACAACAAAAACAGCTGCATTATTAAATCAAAATGTCAACAAAAAAAACCGCTATAATTCCACAACTCATTCAGTGGTACAGCGTCTGCCCATTAACCCAAAGGTGAACGGTTTCATTATCCAGTTAATACTTTCCATTGCTTTATTCATCCAGGCTTGGAACTAGCACTAAAAGAATCAGTCATATCATCCATTTACTATAGGCTCATAGTCATTATATTCACTGACAAGCAACTTTGATGATCTAAACTAGATATAGAACAGCTTTTTTTTTTTTTTAATCTATTGTTATAATGACATATAATGATAGTTCTCCAGAGAAACAGAAATAGGCCTGCAGGAGATTAATCCAAGGACATATTTAAGATGGTGGATAATAATAATAAAGTGACAAACACACTAGTATTGTTATCTTATCACTGATTTGAAAAAAAAAAAAATTTCTGTGCAAAACGGGCATCACTATAAAGGTAAAGAAAACATAAAATGTCATAAAAGTCCCAAGATACCGAACGCAGTGGTATTGTTCCCGCTGCTGTCACTTCAGATCGCACCTACTCTTTCTGTCCAAAATCTTTAATTTATTGGGTAATACTTCGAATACTTGTGTACATTATTTTACTTTAACTTTTTTTTTAAGGATTACTTATCGTCTGATGTTGCATTTTGTCTGTTTGTGTGGGATGTTGTGTCTGATTCAAATAAAGAAGCCTTGAACCTTAAAGCAAGTCTAGAAAATATGATGTCATTTAGTCAGATATAGATTATTATTATTATTATTATCATTATTATTATTATTATTATTATTATTATTATTATTATTACTTCTTTATGTATTTGATTATTATTATTATTATTATTATTATTATTATTATAAATTATTATTATTATTATTATTATTATTATTATTATTATTATTATTATGTATTTGTTTATTTATTTTATTATTATTATTATTATTATTATTATTATTATTATTAGTATTAGTATTAGTATTATTATTATTATTATTATTATTATTATTATAAATTATTATTATTATTATTATTATTATTATTATTATTATTATTATTATTATTATTATTATGTTTTAACCGGTAACGATATCTAATATTTGTCTTGTCTTGTTGCCGTGGTTAATAGCCAATATTTTCTGGTACCAATCCAGAATAATCAAAGTGAGTATTCAGGTCTCAATATAATCGTAACAACTAAAAAAGTCATTTCAGTTCAATATATTCAAGAAAAACTACACTAATGTTCTTTTTATTTAGCTTTTTATGTGACAATATTATAACTTTTTCATTCAGAAAGACTTGTGAAAGAAAACAAATAAAGGATTTCTCTGCTGTAAAATCGTGATGTTCCTTCTCACAACAACCGTAACCCGACAGTTAAATTAAGCGTCTTTATTCATACCCCTCACCACGTTAGTTTGGTTTGTGGCGCTCAAACGGCATCAAACACACATCAGTAAATGCACACAATGTCCACATTTGTTCAATTATAACTGTTTTTACTGAATTTTGTATTTACTTTGTCAACGCGCTTTCTTATCGTGAGCGAGGAACCTTGCCTGGTGACGTCCACAGTTTGTTTTCACCGAGATAGATACGTTCAATGCAATCAAACGAGCACGCTGCAGACCCCTCCACCAGAAAAAGTTACTCAGTGCATCTTTAATTCGGTTTGACTTACGGCGGTCAAAGCAGAAAACAGTATTAGTATCAATTTGAAATCAAAACAGATTGAAGACGTGGTTGTTTTGGACTTGCCTCATCACATCTTCCACCGTAAACGTACATTTTTCTCCTTTTTTTTCTCCTTCTCACTATATATTTTCGCGCGTGTGTTTCCTGTGTCTGTGTCTGTCTCGTTTCCAGCTGCCGGTGCAGAGGAGTGTCTGAGCCAGCCCCTTGTAAAGCTACCTTGTTATAGTTTGTCCGAGGAAGAGCAACAAAAGTTTTTAACCTCACAATGTGCCCTTTGTTTCGGTCAAAGTAACACATTGCGACCTCTTCTCCTCCGGCCACTGTCTTCTTTCTGGGAAGGAGTTTACAATTTTCACATGAAAACACACATTCCAAAAAATTATAATGATCAAGTATGTGAGTCAAAGTACTGTCTCGAATCGCGGTGGTCTGCTTTTATCGGGTTTTTGATGTTGAATCGTGGTGTAGTTACTAACTTTCGTGGAAAAGTGGATAGCTTGAACTAGTGCTAAAAGCAACAGGCTAGAAAGACAGGTGTGAGGCCAGGGCGGGGCATTATGGGGGGAAAATGTGTCCTCATGTTGACAATTTTACTATAAATGTCTTTTGATATGAATTTCCTGACAATAAAACAACAAAACAGTCAAATGTCTTTCTCCGATGTTTGAATTCAGCTCTAAAAAAAAACATTAAAACTCCATTAAAAGACCCAAGCTGATCACTGCCAATTGGACTTTACCAAACGTACGTGACTTAAAAAGTAAAGTAAAGTAAGTATGATGATTCTGTTGTTGTTGTTGTTGTTGTTGTTGTTGTTGTTGTTGTTGTTGTTGTTGTTGTTACTACTACTACGTCATCTGACCTCCAGATTGGTCGGGACTTGGACCGTAAAAAGGCGTCAAAAAAGCTGTCCGCACTTGGGACGGTCCAATCAAACGTGGAAGACGTCTCCGCTCAGATGTTCTCCAAACATGTAACATGCCTTGTGCCTCGGATACATAAAGGAAGCTGCAGAAATCCATGATGTTTCTCTGTCCTCCAACTTTTTTACTCGTAAGCCTCCATGTTTGTTTAGACACAAACGGACCACCTGTTTTTTTCTGATTGGTTAATCCGCCTGTCCGTCACGCCCATTTGAAGGCCCAGGGAAACTACTACTACAACTACAACTACAACTACAACTACAACTACCAACTACTACTACTACTACTACTACTACTACTACTACTACTACATGCACTGAGGCCAATATAACCAGAATAGACACATTAGACCAGAGAAGAGTAAAGGAAGAATTTGGAAATAGTAATAATTAGGCCAACATAAGTAAAAGTAGAACAAACGATCCTTCTACTGCTGCTGTAGTACTATTTTTACTTTCCCAAAGGTATCCGTGAATACTACCAAAACTATAACTATTACACTTAGGGCTGTGCAAATTATCCAGCCGCTGTTGTTACACTCAAAGATAAGCAAGTAAGCAAATAAATGACACTGTTCTGTGCGTACGTTCATGTTTACGCGAGGGAAAAATATACTGCAGAACCTTTATACTACGTGCACTAAACATACATATACAGCACTCGATAAACGTCGTTAGGTCCTGTTCATTTCCTTCGTCTTAAGTACTCTGAGGTTCCATGCTCTCTCTGTGTGCATGTAATCGTTTGAATCTGTTTCAAATGACTCAAATAATCGCGCTCATTACCTTTTCCCTACGTAGATTTCACCGCGTAACTGTCACTCTGATCAACACACACAGACAGATTTCCCCCCCAAGGCCGGACTCCAGCAGGTCCGACTCTTGAACTCGGTGACCATGGCTTGTTAACGCTCGCAAAAAGATGACGTGTAACAGCTGGTTATAGTCGAGAATCTTTTGATTTGTTTGTCACGTGGGATTTTTGTCAATTTGGTCGCAGGAAATCACCCCAACTGGGCCGTCCACAAGTGCGCCATGTCCCGAACAAAGGCGGTCCACGCTCGGAACGTGACGGATGGGACACTGACATATGTCCAATCGTTGTTCCCCCAGGGGCCCGTGTGTGTGTGTGTTTCTATCGCAGTTTACGACAATGAAATAATGAACTAGATTAAACACCTTTACGGCTGTATGACACAACACATATTTAATTGCGGTTGGAGACAGGATATTTTTCAGGGGAAATTATAATACTTAAAATAATTGCGATTGCCTAATAGTGCTTGTTCAAGCTGTGGTTTCGATCCAGTTGTGATGTATCCTGCAGTCCCAGTTTTGTTTAGAAACGCTTGCGATTTTAATGTTGGTATTTTTATCTATATCCTCTATCTACATCACCAAGGTCAGCTGTCTCCATCAGCATTAGAGAAAAAGAAAGGAGAGAGAGGTCGAGAGAGAGAGAGGGGAGAGAGGGAGAGAGAGAGAGAGGGGAGAGAGGGAGAGAGAGAGGGAGAGAGAGAGGACAATACTGTGATCCAGAGCACACAATCCAAAAAGGCATCAGTCTGTGTTGCTGTAGGACAAACATGCGAGTTGTCTCATAATATTTCAAATAAGACTTTACTTTTGCACAATTTACAGCCATAAGTCCCACACAAATAAATCACAGTCATATGAAAAGTGCATTCACAAAGTGGTCTCTGTATTAGTGCCTCGCTCCTTTGTAATTATAAAGTGTTCTCAGCACAATCATGAATGTAGATCCTTCACCAAAGCCGCTGAACCCCACTTTGTGCACCCCCAATCTATGTCACTGTTTGTCACATTATTCCTTACATGGATGTTACTAATGCTTGCATGCTACTGTAACGTCAGGTGTGTGTGTGTGTGTGTGTGTGTGACATGTGTGGGCTCGAGCACTCACCCTGAGCTCCTTGAAGAAGACGCAGCTGCGCGCCCACTCCACAATGGAGAAGAGCGTCTGGTCAGCCATGCGGCACATGAGACTGAAGGTGCTGGGTTTGTCCAGCCGGCCCCGGCCGTTCTGCTCCTGCTGCAGGTGGGCCACGATCTTGTTCTGGACCACCAGCTCATCAGGGTCACAGCGGAGCAGCTCCAGTACCAGGGGCGGCAGGCTGGGGGGCTGCGGGGACGTAGAGGGGTACATCTCTGGGTAGGGGTATCCTGTCAGGGAGTCTGGAGAGCTGGTGTAGTCGGGACACTCCGCTTTGATGACTCTACTGGGGAAGGCGGTGTACTGATACTGGGTGCTCAGGGAGACGTGGGACTGCATGGCCATCCCCAGCGAGGGCCCGTACAGGTTGGCCTCGTAGTCTGTGGGGGGCAGGGAGCTGGGGGTGGAGGGCAGCAGAGACTTGGAGATGGTGGGGAGGGTGTGAAGAGGGGTGCTGAAGGTGTAGTCGCTCTGCAGAGGGGAGGCGGGAGGAGGGGGCAATGTGGTGCTCTCCAGTTTGAAGCCATTGGATCGTATCAATGCTTTCTTCTGCTGCTTCAAGGCCCTGTCGCGCTTGTACATGGGGCCGAATTTGTTCCTCCCCCCACGCATTCGGTCTGCACGCACCGCTGCGACAGAGGGAGCACGCAGTCAGAGGCGGAAGCATTTAACGCAAACATGTACATTCAAATAGTAAACGGTGATGTGATTACAAACTGTTAACTCATAAATAACGCATCATTTGATTTGGTTTTGACTATTGTTGAATATGCCAAACTCAGCTCGAAGCAAACACAAATCACTGATAAGTATTTGGGTAAAAATAACAACAACACATATTTATTTCTATCCCAGCTATTTCTTGGACATCTGTGCTGCCCTTTTACGGCTGAGAGGAGCCCCATGCACTCCTCGCTCGCAGCCCAAATAGCTCTTGATTTAAAACGGGGGAGTCTCCAGGGTTTTATCAGTAAGAATGTGTCGTTTTTCAGCAACGGAAGCAGGTGCTTTCTTGCACTGCTGTCTGGGAATAAAGCTCATCCAGAAGAGGCAAAGAGTCCACAAATCAAGGCCTACAATTAAAAAGTGCACGTGGTAAATTTACACCAAACAGGAACACAGAAGTCAAGCCCCTTTCAAAAATCTTAAATTATAGTATGTTTTTGCAAGCCAATAAATTATAATTAAGATGGTAAATTTCAAGGTAATAGAAAGACTTAAAATAGATTGCGTGTATGAAAATAAGAAATCGTTGTTGTTTTTTTTTTTATGAATGAGGATGTTGTGTACATTTTTGATTCAATACTGTGAACAGACTGGCCCTTATCTGCGCCAGGTCGTAGCCACAGCCTGCAGGTCACGGTCTAATCACTGGAGCGTACCTTCCAGGCGCATCCCGACGTTGAGACATTTCTGGAACCGACAGAATGGACACCTCTTCCGCTGGGTCTTGTCTATTTTACACTCCTGGTTCTCCGCACACGTGTATCTCTTATTGTTTTGTACTGTCCTCTTGAAGAAACCCTGTGCGCAAGAAATAACCACTGAGCGACAACAGCTACAACCAGGAGTTATAGTAGCAATTGTGACGCGCAGACAGAGATGGGAAGTGTCAACATATTATAACCCAATCGTAATAAAGCCAGTATTTCCAAAAAAGTCTTGATATCTTGGGAGAAAAAAATATATATCGGCATGTTTTATTTTATTTTATTTTTTAATCCATGTGGCATCGACAAAAAAGGTGGACATTGTCTAAATAAGTGGGACGAGGGACAGTGGTCTAAATGGATGTGCAGGACAATCAAAATAAGGACAAGTGGTAATAAACAGACAGCCATAATCGCGGTGTAAAAATGCGTAATAATGAATATGAACATTAAAAAAAAATACAACGCTGTGTCTGTGCGTAAAGCGGAGCCGTGTGGCGCTGTACCTTGCAGCTCTCGCAGGTGAGCAGGCCGTAGTGGTACCCGGACACTTTGTCCCCGCACACGGGACAGAGCTCCTCCAGGTCGTCGTCGTACGTGTACTCCATAACCTTCAGAGTCACACCTGCACGGGCACGCACAATGCACGCACACGCACACGTCAGTAAAAGTAACCCAAAGCACAGCGCAAATACAGAAAAAAAAAAAAAAAAAAAATACATGTGGTGGAGCGGGCTGCAGCATGTCCACATTTACAGGACCTGATCGATTTGGTTAAACATTCAAACAATTTCAGAACTATACACAGCTCGTTTTACACATGAAAAAAAACTGCCCTAAAGGCGCACACGTAATGCATTCTTTGGCACAAACGGCGCTAATTATGGTACAACGCGCCCGTTACGGACCGTTTACTTTTCAACACAAACGCGTTTGTAGTGCCACTCGCTTTGTTCGTGTCAATCGCACTTCATTTTATTAGCCTGAAACGAGTCTGCAATTGAGCGTGTTATTCAAGAGATTTTTTACCATACGATTCCGATTCAAACGAGGGTTCATAAGGGTGAAACGCGGCTATTAAACTCTAAATGCTTTCACGGATCCTGCAGTTTATTGCTTATTCAAACAATTGTATATGCTATGTTTAAATTATGGTTTCAATAATAAAAAATATATATAAAATACATTTCAAATTAAACTATTATTTATGCCTCTCGATTTTACACAAAGGGTCCGTGCTATTTTTTAAATGTATTTTTTAGTGCAACTAGTGCTACGCCTGACTAAGCAAAATAAAATAATAAGAATATTAAAACATTCAGATTGTTTCATATTGTAAAAAATATATATATTAAGAAAATACATGTTTATTACTGAATCAATGTAAATACTATAGGCTTAATAAAGAGGCCTATATGTTTCAAAATAATTCAAATGTCCACCTGGCTTAATATAACGAGGATATCTATTACACTAAAAAGAGATTTTGAATAGATAAAATAAGATTAGCATTATTTATTAGGCTTTTTTAAAACGTTCGAAAATCATCCGCGCGAAAGGCCGTGGCGCAGGTGCAACAGGCGCAAGATTCTCACAGAAATAAAGCACTTATGCTGCTGCTGTGGTCCACTGGCATGTGTGTGTGTGTGTGTGTGTGTGTGTGTGTGTGTGTGTGTGTGTGTTTTTTTTTATTTGTGTGTGTGTGTGTGTGTGTGTGTGTGTGTCTAATTTAAAGGCAATTGACATTCTTAAAAAAAAAAAATAATAATAATAATAAAACTGTCTAATTCGGCAATAGGCCAAATATTTTGTATTAAGATTGATGGACAGAATTAGTAGTGTAAAACCTCTTTGAACGCTCTGGGAAACTTCAATGTTTTCATTCACGGCAGGCAGCTTTAACTGTCATACTCTTTAAATTTTGTATTTATTTTTATTTTTACAAATACCGTTGGTAAATTGGCCTACTGTTTATTTTAAATATTTTTTCCTTACTATACACACCTTTAATATATGTATGAAATCTTCTTCCTGTCATTTTAGGCGCTTTTAACCCGCACTGCCTCATTTTCAAACACGCTTTTCTTTTTAAATGTGACGTTTTTCTTACCGTGTGTCTTGTCTCCCAGCATCGAGCAGAGGCCGCGTGAGGATCGTGGTAAAGCTGGAGGACTTGGTGGACCCTCAGCCTCTCATTGGCAGCGGGAGGGGTGGGGGGTGGGGGGCTTCGTGACTTCGGGCAGTTACAAGTCCGGTACCGGTAAGTTTTACCTACGGTCAGTTTAGCCTGTGCGGGTATAGTGTCTCCAGCGCGCACCTGACGAGGACCACGCGACAGCTCGGAGTGCGCGTCCTACCGCCCGCTCGCTCTTTACTGCGCGCCGCTTATCGCTAACTTAGGCTCCCCCCCCGCTGCGATTGGTGGACGGCAGGACACGTGACGCTGAGACGCTCGTCGCCTCCCGGTGGAAATACCAGCAGACAGGCAGATGTGAACCGGAGAGGCACGAGGAGAGGCGGCGAGAGAAGAGCACCACGTCTCGGTCCAAAATGTGCCTTTGGATACAACTTCGATCCACCGAGTTCTTCAATCAGGTCTTTTAAAAAATGTCTGTTTCGTTGGCCCAATAATTACAAAGCAATTTTCATTTCCATAATATTTTTTTATTTTATTTTTTATATACTGGATACATTTGTGTGTTTTTTTTTTTGTTTTTGTTTTTTACATTTTACTTCAGCCTCTCTCCGATACGAATTTGCGCTCAAATAAAAAAAAAAAAACAAGTCGATCCCAAAATGAGGCCTCATTCGACCAGAATAATGCCACGCTCAGCATCATTGTACCAAAAAAATGGGGGGGAAAAATAGGGGGATGAAATCATACCCTTTGCTTTTAATTTGGATATTTTCATCTGATTGGCAACTGATCATTCTCTGAGAAAAGTGAAACGCACAGAAACACTTTTACGCACGCGTGGAACGAACGAACACAGGCCCCCCCTACATGAAATAACCAGGTTCATGCTTTGTATACGAGTGAGAGAAAAACAATTACAGCCTATTATAAGTTGAAAAACATGAATGAATTATATCGGACAAACATGAACTCTGAATTACAGTTACATTTCTGCAGGACGGAGAAGATGCAATCTAGGTTCATTAAGGTCAATCCAAAACTCCGTGTTTCTTATAAATACACGTGGGTTTTTACGTCACACCTGCGTCTGAAAATTGGGCAAAGGTGAGCGTGTGTTTGCTGCGTGCGTGCGTCCTGCATACTGCCACATTACATTCAAATATTAACTCCATTACATGGCAAATGAAATATGAAAAGCATAGGCGACTGCTTATTTCACTGATACAATTCATACATATTCGCAGTATCTTTACTGCATCAGTCCTGCGTAATGGAGTGGACCTCACATCACCTGTCATTGTAAAGAAGTACTGCAGCAAAACACACGATATAAACTCACAATATGATTCTGATTCTGATCACTTTACGCTATACATGAAGTACTAGCATACTCGCAGTAGGCCTAAAGCAGTTCACTCCAAGCAGTATACTAATAGTTAATTGTCTCACAAATCAACCATAAACTAGATATATTATGCATTTTCACAGTTAGTTTGTAGGCTATTAAACTATAACATAGGTAGATTATTTATGTCTTCATTGTAAACCACAATATTGGTTAAAAGTGCCTTAATAATAGTGGCAGAATGTTCCGGGAACGTCTTTTTT
>BJKM01001754.1:0-15068 GCA_015082035.1 Chaenogobius annularis | reverse complement strand
AATCAATATTAACCTAAAGAGTGATTAGTTCAATTTTTAACACTTGCTATGTAAAATGAGGCATTTAAATGTGCACTGTATGTGCTGCTCGGTGGTCGAGGGGTTAAGGCATCAGCACATATATGTGCAACCAGAGTTCCAACTCCCTTCTCTCTCGTCCCCATTTCACGCTTAAACTTTCCTGTCTAATAAAGAAAAAAAAGAAGCAAAAAAGATAGACTGCATTTCAACATGACTTTAAAAGAAGTGTGAAATTGTTACTGTAATGAAATATTATGCAATTGAATAATTGATAATTATGCAGTGGCATGCGGTGAGGCAATCAAGGCAAGCAGTGATTGACCAATAAAATCTTAAATTACAGTGAGTCACAACAGTATTTAAATATAGTTGTGACGCACTGTAATTTCCAATTAAGCCCGTTTTCCCCTCAATTCTGCTGCTGAAGCTTGGTTCTTCTTCTCCCGCCACTTTTCATTTTGTGGCCGTGTTCAGAAGCCTGTTCGTGCACTGCTCTCAAACATGAACTTTTAGAACCAGAGCGGACAGCAGCTTGTTTTAGAGGTTTGCTCATGTGCTCTGAGGACCACACACTCAAACCATGCTGATTAACACTGGGAATCTTGGATGTTTGAAGATTGTGCCTAACTGCATATGTACAGAGGAGAATTAAAGCAACAGTAGTGTCAAGACATAAAGACTAGCTTTTGAGACAAGTTTTTGTTTGTAGCTAAGGCTCTGTTCACGTTTCTAATGATTAGATGTTAGTCAGAAATACAGGTAGTATTTTTAATAACAGAGCTCTAATGAGTGTATTGATATAAAGAGGGAAAAATCACCCCCTCTTTCCCATTTAATTAGAATGTAATTAGCAGAGTGGCTGCCTGAATCATTAATACATTTATATAATTTAGATCAGTGGTCCCCAAACTACGGCCCGGGGCCGGATACGGCCACCTCCACATTTGACCCGGCCCCCTGAACAATACAAGAGACGCATTTATTCATGCTCATATGAGTCATAGATTCTGCTCTGACAACTGAAGCTGAACTTTTACCCAAGACTGTGCACGGCACAACACAAACTTTCTTTCTGTGAAGAACCCAGAGAGGTTATTTGATCTCGGAAGGGTTATTCATATTTGGTTATATGTGGCTTTCTGGAAAACAATACATGTTTACATTTAGGCACCCCTTCGATCGTCACACTTTATTCTGGTTCAAACTGACCCTGGCCCCCCATCAGAGAAGGGAAAAGTTATGTGGCCCTTACAGGAAAAAGTTTGGGGACCCCTGATTTAGATAGTATTCCCCTTGAAAGTTCAGATTTCTAAGCCTTGATTACATTTTCCATCAGATGGTTATAATGGTCATGAATTTCTTGATTACAATACTCGTTATTTGTAAGTATCTATTCAAGCCCGCTTTCTTCAGGATAGTGATGTCACAATATAAAATTTAGAGTCACGATTATCGTGTGGAAAAAAATCACGATTTTACATTTATTCACAATTATCAACGTAATGAAACTTTATGTACTTTTGTCTTTTTAAAATGCTTTATTTACACTTACACTTTAAAATATTAACTTTTTAGACTTTAAGGCCACAAGTCAGTTCAAGTCGAGACCTTTTCATACTGAAAAAGAACATTTAGGAACAGTAAACACTTTTCACAATTTACACTACTGTAGCTGCAATTTGGAACTAAAATAACATTGTACATGCATAATGTATAAATAAAAATATAAGTAAATAACTTTTAAATGAAATATCTCACAGATTATAGACAGGATGTAAACAATTGAATACATACATTTCAACACAGAACAACCTATCAGCATGTTAACATTTTCAGTGCTTGGCCAGGATCTCTGAGGACAAACAATATGACCACTTGGAAATGATAAGTATAGTTTTATCTCCGAAGCTACTTTTTCATCTGATGGCATAGGGGCTGCAAGGGCCGCAGCTGGAGTACGTGCTTGTGTTATTTGCAGCAATCGTCCAGATAAAGTTGTGCCTTTCTTAGAAGGTGCCGGTGAAGTGCTGGTTCCTTCTCCTGCATTGTTGTCATCAGCATGAAGCTCCACTTCTGGCTCTTCTGGAGTTGATTGTGTCCTCTAATTTGTCCGGGAAGTTTCCCTTAAATCTCGGATCCACAGAGGATGCAATATCCAGAACCTTTTTCATCTCCTGAGGTGAAGTAACATCCCTTATAGCATTCTTTCTTTGTTTTTCATTTGTGTCTCCTTTTTTGGTTTAGGATTTCACCATTAATATGCTCCAACAATGGCTTCAGAGAGGATAATGTGACTTGTTTTTCTGATGCCATTACATCTGTAAACTCATTCAGAGGGTTCAGAAGTTGGAGTACCTGCTCCAGGGTGGTGATGTCACTATCTTTTGGCATTAGATGCCATGAGCTCCTGTCTCCGGCCAACACTGCACAGACTGCCTGCTGCTGTGTCAAGAAACTGGAGATCATCTCAAACGTTTATCCCCACCTACTGACCACATAATTAATTCGGGGATGGCATGCTTAACTCTTCTTATTTCTTTTTCTTTTATTCTCTTTTTTTTTCAGCTGCGGGAAAAATCTTGAACTAGGTAAACTCATACAGCTCTTTCCACTCTTTAGATCTTGAGCACTTTCCTAACAGCCAGGTTCAAGTTGTGTCCAAAACATGAAACCATACAAATGGAAAATGTATCAAGACTTTTTTCATGATGGTGGCATTGTCTGTGGTGACGCCAGCCAGCCAGATGATCTTGTGTAATGTCCCCGTCTTGGAGAATATTTTGAACTATTTCAGTGAGGTTGTCAGCAGTGTGGTCTTCTGGAAAATATAATATCTCAAGGCAGTTGGACTTGAGTTCCCAGTCAAAGTTCACGCAGTGAACCGTTAAGCTTATGTATGGTTCACCACCCCCTCCACTGCTGGTCCACACATCTGTTGTGGCACTAAACCACTCAGCTTTCTTCATCTGTTCCTCAATATTCGCCCTCACCTCCATGTAGAGCCTAGGAATCTCATTTGAAAAGTGGGTTGGTACAGGGACTTTACACTGTGGAGCTGCTTTCTTCATCAAACGCAGAAAGCCAGGCTTCTCGACTGTTTGGAAGGGTAACATATCTTTTGAAATAAAATATGCCACAGCATGGTTTAGTTCTTTGGCTTGTTTCGATGAGGAAGCATACATGACTTTTTTGGATAGGGATTCTTGAAGTGTAGGTTGTGCTGTAGTAGCAGTAGTCAGATCTCTCAGAGAGTTTTTTTCTGAAAACATGAATTTTATGTGAAAAGAATATATAGTTTGATTACACAATGATGCTATAGATTTAAATACATGAATAATACAATTATGGTTGTTATTCATAATAGTAGTTAGACCCAATTGAATTAAATCTAGCTTATTATTGAAACAGGGCACATCGTTGTACTTTTTAATGGTTGTTTTCATTTACCGTATGTTATTATTCTACTCAGTTTGACTCATTGTTAATATACTTAATAGTGGCAGTTTATTAATCAAATGTGCATGTCTGGTTTTTCACATAACAATTGGGAAATAATCGTAATCCGGATAGTAATTAAATAATAAGTACAATGACATATCATGCACGTACGTGCACCGCCGTGTACATAGGATGTGTCACATGCTTTGTTCTTCCAGCTGATGCGCGGCAAGCATTTGTTACTTCAATACTTTTGCTTTCAGGTTGGACTTTAAGGCACTTTTATTTTTTGCAATGAGCCTCGAGACGCTTTCTGGGCCACTTTATTTTGACGATAGGACACTTTATTTACCTTTACTTTGACAAACTATTTTAGAAAATCCAAAATAGTCTCACATTGCAGATTTGATTAGGTGGATGCTGGAGCTGTGCTGGAGTTGCTGTGCCTTCTGCCATATTTAGCCTTTAATGGCAGTGAGTTAACGCGCTGCGTTCCACAGCTCCGCTATACAGTGTCCGTCAACATACACACACAAACACACACGAGAGTCATGTCGCGCCTCACAAGACATTTCTGTGGTTAACTGCTGGGTCTAAAACTCCTACGATTAACCTATCTTGGCCATAAATATTCACGGTTATTGAAAAAAGGGTTAATCATGACATCCCTACATCAGGATCAAAGGATTCTTTCAACATATCAACGCTTTTCATTTGATTATCTTTTACAATCTGGTGGAAAAACGTTGTATCTTTTGTAATCCAGATCTTGAATCTCAGGTCAGTTCTATTTGGTACAAAACCTTGGTCATAAGCCAAGTTGTTTTTAACATCTTTGTTTAATTAATGTTTTGATGAGCTTCTTCCATGTCGTAATTATAGACTTTACATAGGGATACTTCCTCCAAATGGTTCAACCGTTTGTCATCTGACAGTAAGGCCTGTACAGGAACCCCCGGCACAACATCAATCTCAGTATTTTTCCATTGAGCTTCATATTCTGGATCACACCAGAGATTAAATAAAGTCATTTTTCAGACAAGGCAAATCCCAACCTCCTTTTTCTTTTGATATTTGTAGAGTTTTCCTTCGGATTTGAGGTTGCTTGCCTTGCCACAAAAATACTGAGATAGTTTTATTCCACTTATCAAACAGCCGGTTGGGAATGGAAATCAAAAGAGTCTGGAAAAGATAGAGAAACCTGGGCAAAACATTAATTTTTATAGTTTCAATCCCTTGACCTAAGTATGGGATAAAAGTAAATTTTTCAAGATCTTTCTTTATAGTGGAGAAATTAGTATAGTTTTTCTCTAAGATTGTTGATAGTTATTTTTGGAGGACCACACTTAAATATTTAAGGGATTCCGTTTGCCTATTTAAAAAAGTATTTCTAAAGGTCACCAGTAAGAGAGAATTTCCATTTTTGTACAATAAATTTGTATTCAGACCAATATCATGAAGGAAATGCATCACATTAGGTATGGAAATGTCTGGTTTGGTTAAATATAGTGAAACATAATTTGCGTAGCAGGCAATTTTATGCTCTGTCCCATCAATTGAGAAACCATAAATTGTTTCCTATTGTCAGATGTATTGGGCCAATGGTTCCAAGTATAAAGCAAACAAAAGGGGGGACCAAGCACAACCCTGCCTTATCACTTTCTCAGAAAAAATGGTCTATTCTAGTATAGAGTTTATGTGGGTTGGAAAAAATTGTATATTGGTTGAAATTAGGATTAATCTCTCTCCAGATATCGATCAACCCTACATTATGTATTAATTTCCGAAATGTATTATTTACGGATTTACCAGTACTTTGTGAGCTTGAGACAGCCAATGCTTGAGACAGGCTGAACATGAAGTTCAGCTGACTCTCTGGTCGAATACAACACACATACCAACATACCAACATAACTACAACAACCGAACGCAATAGAAACAAAAAAAAAAAAGCTCATGCCAAAAACATGCAAAAGCTCACAGACTGATCCAAAAAGAGATCAGAAGGTGGTGGATAAACTCTTTCCTTTAAAAAAAAAAAAAAAAAAAGCCCTCCGGAATGGTTGATATAACTTTTTACGAACAAAGTTGGAACGAACTGGCCCACTTTGGACCAACACTCACATGTCTCCAGTACAGTTCAGGTTCCTATCTTTGAAATAGTGAAAAATAAAAGGGAGAGAATGTCAGACCAAACCATGTATTGAATTGGCAAATGTTCAAAGGCTCTTCTGCTGTATTGAATCTTTTTATTTTTCCATTCACGTTGATCCTCAGCATTGCAGGATAAAGCAGAGCATATTCCACGTTATTCTCTCTCAGGCAGGATTTCACCGGATCAAAAGCTTTACGTTTCTGAGCACTTGCGCTGAGTAGTCGTTAAAGAAAGAGGCCTTGGCTTGGTTGGCGATTACAGCAGACCCTTCTCACCCTGGTTACTGACTATTTGAGCCACTCCCCTCAGGCACAGAGATACGGTCTATCCTCACACAGTTTCTTTCCCTCTGCCATTGGACTCTTTTAAGTTAAAGGTTAAGGTACACTTTATTTGTTTGCATTTGACCCCTTCTTCCATGCCGCTGGGGCAGCTCCACAGGAGCAGTGGTCACTGTGTGCAGTGCCCAGGGAACCATCTCCAGATCACATGAACACTTTATAACACTTGCAACTTCAACACATTATATAAATCAAAAACTATTCATCGCAATGCTCATTTTTGCACTACAACTGTACATTTTGTCTATATGTAAAGTGAAGTTCAACCACTCACTGCACTGTCACTTTCTGCACTCAAACTGTAAATCTAACTATAACTCTTGTGTACATAGAAATGCTATTTTTATTGTACAGTAATTTTAAAATTGTTTCGTAATGCATGCCCTTTTTTGATTGAATATATGTTGTTTTATTATTGCTCAGTGTTTTATGTTGCACCTTTAAGGCCGAGACAAGTTCCTACGTTTTTGAATTTTGTTCATTGACAATGGCAATAAACTCTTTCTGATTCTATTCTCATTCTGATTCTGATTCTGATATACTCAGACTAAATCTATTTTTATTCTATTCGTAAATTCTTATTTTTTGCAGTGCCTCATTTTATATATCTTTGCTATTATTATTATTATTATTATTATTATTATTATTATTATTATTATTATTCATTATTATTCATTGTATGTTGCAGCTTACTGGCGAAGCAAGTCCTAGTTTGTAAATTTTGTTCAATGACAATGGTTAATAAATATACCATCACAAATCACAATCATATTTCGGATTTCAGTCTGCACACGAGGGACACTAAGGGCCGTATTTTGCCCCGGACTAAGCATTAACTGGAGCATTTAAAAAATTGTTCCCAAAATTAAAAAAAAAAATTTTTTAAATAAATAAATAAATAGAATAAAATATTAAAACACAGCCTCGGAGTGGAGAGCTCGCAGGAGGAAATGAGTGAGCGGACTTCTTGTGCGTAACAGTGTAGCACTTGCTCCACCGCGAGTGCAGTCAGTTTCCCCGGTGATTGGAGCGTATGTCCTCAATATGGGCTGGAGGGCTCGAGAATGGAGCACACACTGTGGTCAGCTCCAGAGCTGTGTGCCGAAAGTCTGATGGTATGTGCGGATCTCGTGTTGTGCTGTCAGTCTGTCAGTTTTACGCAGACTGGGACAAGGATTTTGGGTGAATAGGATGTGATGGTGGGGATTTATCCGGTTTCCCAAATAAACATTCCACTCTAAGCTGAGCACACAAGTCTGCATGGACCAGTCTGGCCCAGACCGCGCAGTACAGGTGTCCAACGCAACGCAAAGAGCTTTAAGGGCTGTGCGTAATGACGGTGCACTGTTTACATGAGTGGGAGAAAAAAAATAACCATGTAAAATTGGACTGTATTATTCTGTATCTTATCATTTGTGTTATTTATGCCCATGAAGGTTGTTTTATTATGATTATCTCATCCATGTGGGGATAGTAACATGAGTCCAGTCCACTAGTCTTGAAGTTTATTATTTACCATTATGGCCATTCACTGAATGCACCATACTCTCAAGTTGCTGCATTTTACCTCATATTTTGGCATGATCACACCATTTAGAATTCCACGCCTTGCGTTGTCATCAATTGCACAGACGAAATATGTGACAAAATGAGCTCCGCAGCTCCCAAGTTAACGCTAAAAACAGGGGCAAAATACAGCACTATTAGACTCAATGTGAGGAGAAGGTTGTCCAAAATCAGGACTATTCGGAATGTTCCCTTGTACCTGTTCCACAGTGTCCTGGTCAAGAGCTCATTCAACAACAGACTGTGACTGCCACTGCTCCACTAATCCACACAGCAAACTTTTACTGTCGCCATCAAACCGCTCAACTCAGAGCTGTCAAACCCTCATCCTAAAGTCACTGTGCAATATTCAGATCACTTTTAAAACTGTAAATTTATTAAATATGTTGTGAGTGAACTACAATTTTACAAGTTAATTTAATGTGAATAAATTCAGCTTTTACCAAGGGTTTATTTTATAAAAATACTTAATAGATTTATACAGATTTATAGTTGCTTTGTTTGTTATGTGTCACTTGATATTCTTGATGACAAGTGTTTCTGCTGGTTGGCTGTATGTCTGTCATGAAAGAACTTCTTCTTGGGGATGAATAAAATAAATTCTGATTCTGCTGCTCGGTGGTTGAGTGGATAACACGTAAGCCAGGCTCCACGTTCAGCCGGCCGCAGTGTTGTGAGTTCAATTTCACACTACACTGTCCTGTCCAATACAGCCTATGGGCCAAAAAATCTTGGAAGATTCGGTTTACAGAGCACATTATTAATGGCCATTAGCATTAACAGAGATTGAAATATGGGCATTCAGTACACTGCACAAAACTCTTTGTTTTTGTTTTTGCTCCCATTTATGTGTGTGTGTGTGTGTGTGTGTATATGTGTGTATATGTGTTGTATATAATTGACACACACACACACACACATACACAAAAGACCCATTTCTCTCTAAATATTGTCCGCCAATCTCTCTAACTCTGTCTTAGTGAGCACTTCTCCTTTGCCAAGATAACCCATCCAACCTCACTCGTGTGGCATATCAAGATGCTGATTGGATATTGCATGGATATTGCACAGGTGTGCCTTAGGCTAGCCACAATGAAAGGACACTCTGAAATGTTCAGTTTTACCATACAGCACAAGGCTAACGATGTTGCAAGTTTTGAGGGAGCGTGAAATTGGCGCGACGACTGCAATAATGCCCACCAGAGCTGTTGCCCATGAATTTGGCAGTATATCCAACTAGGGCTGCAACGATTACTCGAGTAAATCGAATAATTCGATACAAAAAAGCTTTGATTATTATCTTATTGCCTCGATGATTTTATTTTACACATTTAATTAAAAACACGTGAATCTGTGGTGCGCAGAGCGCATGGAACGACTTATGGCGCTTGTGTTTCCCGCAGAGCTTGTTCCGCTCGGACGAAAGCGCAACAAGGAAGAGAGCGGCGCATTCCAAACTCACGAGTGCGACCCGATAATATAATACATCCATGAGTGCGACCGGGAAGTTTTGTTGAGTGAAAGAGCACATAATCATCAGCTCATGTTGCAGCATGATAATGCATGTTGCAAGGGTCTGAAGCCATCCCAGTTCTTGCATGGCCAGCATTGTCACCCACTGAGTATGTTTGGGATGCTCTGGATCGGGGTGTACAACAGCGTGTTCCAGTTCCCCCAGGACGCTGTCAAATCCTACGTGTATCACAGATTAAAACTAACAAAGTAAGTACCGTGTCTGGGAGGTCATGGAAAACTAAATAGTCGCAGGAATGGTGTCTTGAATGCAGTATAATAAAGAACAATAAAGGTTACTCAAACATGCATGAATCACTCTAAATAAGTGAGTAAATGAGAAGGATAAACAATTATAACATCGTTAATATGCAAAATCATCTTCCCTGAGCCAACAGTGTTTCCTCATCATCAGTGTACGAAAAGTTGCATTTTGACTGATTCTTGCGTGGTTGAGGTAGTCCTATATTCTCCGGCCACTGGGGCTCCAGTGTTCATGTCTGCCATGTGGATAGAGGAGGTCAAGGGCTGGATTCAAACCCACGACACAGCGGTGGGAGCCACACACTGTACACCTGGCAAGCACTCATAGCGACTTTTCAAACATAAAAACACGCAAATTAAAATCTGCTTTGTGTTCAGGTGAACTGTCACTATGAACAGGAAGTCAGTGGACCTGTTTCTATTACGAAGTCGTTTTACAGCAATATTGTGGTTTACAAAGAACAAAATGTAAAATTCTAATCTACTTATTTTGTAGTTCAATACTAACGACCTGAAAAACAAAAAAAGGATTTTAAGGATTGTTGGTCCGTCGGCTTTATTGAACAGGACAGGTGAGCCTGAAATGGGGATGAGAGAGAAGGGAGGACATGTAGTAAATTGTCCGAGTCAGAATTGAAACCACGACACTGCGGCCGGCTGCATGTGGAGCCTGGCATGTGTGCTGCACCTTAACCACTCGAACACCAGGCCGCACCCTTTAAAAGTTCTTAAAGGTCGATTTTGCATAATTGTATGTCTCCTTTAAAAGAGCTGTTACCTTGTCCGTTCTCCAGATGCTGGTTTTTTTTCCAGAATTCGACCTCCCGCTGCTCCTCCTCTGCACAGGCGCACACACACACGCACACACACACGCACGCACACACCACACACACACACACACACACACACACACACACACATGGAGAGAGACAAACACAGAGTTAGTGTCCAAAGTGGAGCTGCATTCATTTCCCTGAGACGCTCCAGAGCTCTGGAGCATAACATTATATCTGCTGTCTCTGTGATTGAAATTCAAGGCTCAGCTTAGCTCACAGTAAAGTGCTTTATTTTCTCATTTTCTCAAGTCATTTCAGGTGAAATTGAAAAACCTTCAAAAAAGTCACTGGACATTCTAATCACAATGTGTCTGTATTTTCAAGTTTAACAACTTAATCGAGTAAAGAATGTACTAAATATGCTAGTAGCACACATGACTGTATTGACCAATTATTATTATTATTATTATTAATAATATTTAATAATAATATTATTATATTATTAATATTATTAATATTATAATATTATTATATTATTAATATTAATATTAATATTAATAATAATAATAATAATAAATAATAATAATAATAATAATATAAAAGAAAAGTGTTGCTTTTTGGACTTCTGTGCCAGAGGTGGTAGAAGAGCCAAAGTATCATAACGTTACTTTAAAGCAGTGCTTCTCAATTATTTCCTGTTAAGCCCCCCTTAGGAAGAAGAAAACACTTCGCGCCCCCCTACTCTCCGCCGCAACTATAAATACGGCTTCATGCTGTCCGCTGCCAACATTTTAAGACACAGAAGACACGCCGGTCTTTCTCGTCTCCCACCTTAGTCACAGTGAAGCCAAGCGCTACATACTCTTCGTAATATTTCCTCGCCGTATTAGTGGCACTTTTGTTTGTCTCATTATCTTCGTCTCTCTGCCTTTCTTTTTATCCCTGTTTCCATGGTGTCTCTGGAGGGTTTGTTCAGTGCACTTCACATCACCTGCTCTGAGCTGTGTGTGCGCGTGCTCCGTGCAAAAAACCCAAAACCGTAACACTCCCCACGCTCAGTCTGACCATGACAGCACCACTGCCACCTACTGTAGTAGATGTGCAATAAGAAAATTCAAAATGAGGTCACACACGCCCCAGGCATCGCCCCACTATTTGAGATGGATTGCTTTAAAGGCACAATATATGACTTTTAGACAAAAAATAGATTAAAAAAAAAAAAAAGCACTGTTTTTTTTCATCTTTATGATTCTAAAAATGCATAAAACGGTGTCTTTATTGTGAGCAGCTGCATCTCCACAAACCTGACTTGTACTGGCTCTGAACTCCTCCTACTCCTTTGGCTATGATATTCCACAGTACGGCATTAAACAAATCTATATTCATTAAGACACATGCCTTTAAAATAATATTATTTAAGTAGAAGTACAAAGTAGTGACTAGAATAATTACTCGAGTAAGGGTAAAAAGGTATTTGGAGAAGCTTGTACTTGAGTCCTGAGTAACACATTGAACATATACTGTCTTTAGAGGGGCTGTACTTAGGGCTGGGCAAAATGAAAAAAAAATAATAAAGATTTATTTTTCTCATATTGACTGATCTCAATTCAAGTTTATTTGGTCTTTCCACATTAAATAGTGGCTTTTAGTAAGGATTTCATGGACATAACCTATACAGACTTTTAATTTGTGCCATTTAACACAAAAAATATGAACATTTCTTCCTCCAAAGTCTGACCGCTGCTCAAAACCACGTTTTTACTGCCAGAGGATCGACTGTGGACCTCTCAATTCAAAAACCCCTCCCAAATAATTGACTCGATCTCGATCTGTCTTCTTTATCTTCATCTTTAGATTTATTACCTAGCCCTAGTTGCAACTGATATTTTCATGTACATAAAGCAGGCATGTCCAAACTACGGCCCGGGGGCCAAATGCGGCCCTCAGACCAATTTTGTTGGCCCTCTGGCTTCCTGCTAAGTTGGTCCAAACAAACAAAAAGTGGTACTTTTAACTGTAAAATTGGAGAAATTCAAGCATTTACATGTTATGCCAACCTAATATTAATGTGCCAAGTCTTATTACTGGTCCATCGAAACTATGTCAAATGCAAAATTTTAAATGATTCACTTTGGCCCTCGGTGAAAAAAAGTTTGAACACCCCTGACATAAGGTAAAATCTGGTTTTGCCCCAGTACAACGGTAATATAAAATCAGCTCTCAGGGTCAAATGAGACCGCTGTGTGCTGTCTGCATACAATGTTTTATTCTCCACAAAGCTGGAAGTGTGCAGTTCGCATACTAATTCTTGTTAGCTTTGCTCTGCTCTGGTCCCTGAAAGTTGCGACATGCACTTCTAAACTCATCGCAGTGCGTAATCAGGAACAACTGTGGTTCTGTTTTTCATGTTTTTTAAAATCTGAACTATGTTAGTGAAATGTGTGTTTGTGTGAAATGCACAAAATCTGGTATTTCCAGAAGAACAGATAAAACATTACTGAAACAATCATATCTGAAGGTGTAAAGCCGAGTTCACACCGCTGTGGCAAAGCGGCAAATTTACATTCAAAGTCTATGTGGACACGCGACCTGTGAATCCAGCGTTCTTGCGGCGCGTTTTGAGCGTTTTGAGTGTTGCGGCCGACACAGAAAATAGTTGGACAAAGTTGAACTTTTTTGTGGCAGACACGGTGCAGCAACCAATCAGAGATTACTCTCCAGTGACCTACCTACGCACTACCCGGAAGACAGTGACGTACCTACACACTACCCAGAAGAAGGACCAAAGCAAGATGCAGCTCTTAGAGCAAATAATGATATTCACTAAACTCTGCTCACCTCTGAAGTATCTGCGGGACCCACACAAGCCACCGAGCCGATCGCCTCTGTTTTTGGACTTTGTAAAGTAAATACACCAAAGCCACTCTCTTAACCTGAATTGGCATAGGACACAACTCCTCCTAAAAGCAGTGTCAGCAGTTTCTTCAAATAGTTATTCAAGCAAATGTACCTATTTTATTTCATTTAATTGTATCAATGTTTTGTTTGAGAATAAAAATGTCATAAATAAACAAAGAAAGAAACTCTATAACAACCCTTGTGGCCAGGGGTCCACAAACGTTCCAGCCCACCCAGGGTCCAGACACATTGATCTTATCTGTGTGTTTCAAAAAACATTAATATACTTAATTGCTTTTTATGCCATTAAGTGTATGAACATATGATTTCTCTTAACATTTGAGCAGCTTTTACAGTTAGGACGCAGTAATGACACGCCCATGCCTTTGTGAGTGTATCTGCCAGCAAAATGAGGTGCTCTCTGCTCTCAGGACGATTCCACAGTGTTTGTCTCATTTCATTTCTGATCATTTTCAACCAAGTCAAAATATGAAAATGGCACGACACTGCGCATTAACTAAAACATTCAACCCTGTGACCCTTGTGTTCAACGCTTTGAGCGTGTGTTGCGACATGATCTATTGAACCTATTTGCACACACAATCTGTCGTGTTGATGTTTTGGTCGCATGACTCTTAAACTGCTCTTTCAAAACACTGGAATTAGCAGACGGCTCCTGCTGCTTGTTTCTTGTTGCGATCTGCACAGACAGAGCGAGAGAGAAAAAATAGAGGGAGAAAAGGAGCGCGTGACTCGCTGACCTCTTTGAACTGTCTCGTTTTTCACTGATCCATCGCCTGTGTGACAGCGGAACTCGTATTGTCGCATTTAAAGAATTGTCACTCAAAACTAACCAGGCTGGATTTTGATTCAAAGACTGAAAATGGCTTTGGGTTCCAGAACAAAGGCACTGAAGGTCCCGGATCACCAGTTGGGGACCCCTGGTCTGCAGTGTAAGTGTTTTGATGCCCTTGCAAACCTGTGAGAAGTTGAATGTTCTTGGAACTATATTTCCCCATTAAAGACAGAGCTGAAATAACTGCTGTGACGGAGTGGAACAGACTCCCGAGTCACATCAAAGACATGGCTGACTTTCTATCGTTTTCTCGAGCTGTAAAAAGCTGGCTCCTGGACAGTCAGTCCTGCTCGCACTAATACCGGACGGTAGTCGGCCAACAGACATTACCCTCGTGGGTATCTTCTGTTGGCAATGGCCCTCAAAACAATAGTACAAATCAGGTATGAGGCTTTTTATAAGTAAGAAAGTAATGTATTTATGTTTTTGTATTGCACTTTATTGTATTTTGCACTGCATTTTATACTGTGAGGACTGGAGTTAGTATTTGTTTACATTTCATCGTTTTATTGTACTGTATTTTATAGTGAGGATTGGAGATTGTATTTGTATTTGCACTTTATTGTTTCATTGTACTGTATTTTAGATTGTGAGGTCTGGAGATAAGCACTTATATTTGTATTGCACTTTATACTTGTTGTAATGTATTTTTGTGAGGACTGCAGATGGAAATTAGCTTGAAGCTAAATCTGGTGCAGACATATTTTTAATGAAACTGCACATTGTCCTAATAAACTAAACTGAAACTGAAACTGTCGGCTCCTGTTGATGAGTCCAAAGGCTCCGTCCTCCAGGGGCTCAGACTCACTTTCACAAATGTGTAATGCCATCACAGAAACTTGATTCCACCAGTTTCATTTTTTCATCTTATTTCTTTTTACTTGACAGTAGGTGTATTACGTTTGGTGGAATAGCACAAATAATAATGAAACCAGAAAGTGTAGTTTTGCCTCTACTTGTGTCACATCTGGTGACCATGTGTGTCCAAACAGTCACTAAAAGTACACACACACATAAATATTGTCAAAATAGGTACAACTTTCGACAAAATCCTAAATAATTAAACTATGTCTTATTGAAAACTATTTCTTACTTAATTTTATTTATAGTTGTTCATGGCAATGTATTAGGTCATTTACCGTACTTTTCACCGCTACTTTTTTCCCACGCTTTGAACCCTGCAGCCCATACAACGGTGCTTCTAATTTATAGATTTTTCTGGCTAAGGCCACTGGGAGGCA
>BJKM01001753.1:0-15073 GCA_015082035.1 Chaenogobius annularis | reverse complement strand
TACTTCCAGAAATCTTTGTTTTTCTTGCTGCGTTTTCACCATTTGTTTCTTTTTTGCTGAAGCAATGGCTATAAATTTTCCTCTCAAAAATGCTCTAGCAGCATATAGCAGAAATATTGCTTCATTTTTATTCAATAACAAGGATCAAATCTATTTTCAAATGTATTACTGTTAGAACACATAAAACCTTTCTTTGGGGAAAAAAAGGAAAAATTGTTATTTATTTAGCATTATCTTTAGGTAGACTATAATATGATTAAATATGAGTAAAATTACCCTTCACACTTCCATTCTGTGAATTTCCTGTTCCATTTAGATTATTGATCAGACTAAAGTGTCTTTCTATACCTCTCCAGTCCGTGTGTCATCAATATATCAGTGCATCCCTACTAAAAAGTAAATCATTTTAAACATGAAACCCTTATATGCAAGTGTCAAAATATGTTATGTAAAGACACTTGGTGCAGTCTTGCAAAGTAATATCTGAACCCATCTGTTTCAATTGCACAAGACGGTCTCCCCTGACAGTGTCCTGAAGGCTGTTCCCGTTGGCAACAGCAGCAATTTCAACGTGAATGCGATTTTGAAATCAGGTGGTAGTTTGTTTTTGATTTGGGCTTGTAATGCTCGCATAGGAGTGGGGGGTTTCACTTAAGGTTTGAGCCAATAATCTGTAATTACTTTTGCAGTCAGCTCTTTGGATTGGGTCAATTTTGAAGAGAAATGCAGAACTGACACTGATGACCACCAACTCAACACTGCTGCAAGTCTATTTGAACATCTGCTGGGAAAACATTCTCCAAGTTTACCCTTAAATGAGATCATACTACAGCAAAACACTAGAGGACATGTCAGGACATGTATGGATGAAAAAAAAAACAATTGTACAAAAACAAATAAATAAAAGGGTAGTAAAATGTTTGAATAGTGCAATGTGGTTTCCTGGATGTCTAAATGTTCAATTATAGTTGCACATTTTCTACCATGACACGTTATCCCATGTACCATGCTGAAGGCTACACCTGCAGCAACTGACCCGCAGACACTGACAGTGAACCTGCTGTAAACCTGCTTTTAACCAAGTCTTTTCATCTTTAAAATAAAAAAGAATAATTTTAAAAAGCATTTACGTGTGCTTTAAAATGGTGCAAGGCTTTATAGCAGAGTTCTTAGCACTTATTCTTGTAATAAGAAAAATAAGGTTATTTAAGTGAGTTTTCTCCAGTCATTCTGACAAAGTGGCCATTATCATGTGTTTCAGCTTTCTATTTGGAAGTGCCATTTTCAATACTTTTAACCTTTCAAAATGTAAATACATATTTTAGACTTGTTAATTGCCATGGCAACTGTCCAAATGTTTTATTCACTCTGAACCACATGGATAGTTTATTTCCCCTGCTGTGCTTGCTGGGATAAGTGAATAAATGCAGAGATTATATTAATTGCATTTCATTTCAGGTTTCAAATGTATGAGAACCAATTGAACTTTTCTCTAACTCCTGACACATTTACCTGCTTGTGTGCTCACTAAAACTTCTGCAACCACAAGACGAATCTGCATTACTTTGCATTGGAAATTGGCATTAAACATGAGCCTCAGCCTAAACATAGGCTTGTTATTGATGGAGTATTTGTGATCTGGTAGGTTTGGAGGAACACAGGTGATTATACATTACAGATGGAGACACGTATTAAACATGTCTGTGTGTGCCGAGATGTCTTTTCCACAGTACACTGATCACCGCGGCTGGACTCAGATCACTGCCAGACAGTACTTGTGTGAGGTTTTCTTTGGCCCAGCAGACTAAAGCAGTACAAGAAGGCTCAGCATGTACCTTCTCCTGATCGTCCTCTCCAAAACCCTGATGGAAAAAGGGTTAGGGACTGTGGGAGTGCAGGCATAAAGCACACGGTGTATCCTGCCAAATCTATAATATGGGCCACAATTATTTTGGTTAGATTTTCAGATTTTCAGATAATCAGGTACTTAAAGGTATAACAACATTGGATTTGGCTGCTAGTTACAGGGTAGTTGCAGAGAATGTTTGGGTAACAGGTGGTGCTTTTGGGCCCTTACCTCAAATGACAAGAACAATTACAAGAGAATGACCAGACAGACTGAACTTGTAACAACTTAACAGAAATAACAGGGTAGACAGAAAACAGTCCATGTTTTGAAAGAAGTGTCAGCAAATTCACCAGAGTCAATAATACAAAACGTTTTTCAGTTTATGGTCCTCTGGAACGGCCTTCTGCGCTCTATAACTGAACTGTGACTTTTCCAGGTCTCATCTCAAGACGCACCTCTTTAGGCATTCATTTGGCACATAGTTCTCAAACATCTGTTATTTTAACTGATGTTTTATTGTATTGTTTGTTGTTTTTTATTGCCTCTGTGAAGCACTTTGTGCCCTTCTTGCTGTTGGAAAGTGCTATACAAATAAATGTTGATATTTGCACAAATTAACAGATTTTCTTAATCCTGACTTTATACCCTCCAGGATTTACCTGTTCAGAGTTGCTGAATACAAAACCTGGTACAAATATAAAGGTTTTATCCCACTAAAGCTATTGAGGCTGTAAAACAAAAACATGAATTTTGATGTTTTTGGACAGCGGAAACAAATTGTTGTTATTTACTGTTAAATTTGTAAACACATATTCATTTTCAAACTATTTGTGGTGCTTTCATGTATATTGTTCAGCATATCTTAAGTTTTAAGAAAGGTTTATTACAAAGTAGTAATTATTTTTTTGGTGCAAAAAAAAAAAAAAAATCATTCACTGGTGCAATGAATAAGAATATTACTTAATTAGAATAATCCATCCCAACTCACAGGTGTGGCATATCAAGATGCTGAGGGATTGCCATTGCCACAGATTTTGACACATTTGTGAACAATATTTGAGCGATATGGGTTCTTGTGTACATAGAAAAAGTTTAATATCTTTGAGTTCAGCTCATGATAAGTAAAAACAAAAGTTTTATTTTGTTCAGTGTATTTTTTGCTCATAAATAATAATATAAATGCTGGAGGCATAAATGTATTAAGTGCTCAAAATATTCCACCCACTAACAGGTGCTTTGATGAAAACCAGTTGAGTCGTCATGTAAGGTAGCGATACCTTGGCAGCGTCCATCTAATTTTCCACAGTCAGTATGTTTCATAATTGATGCTTTTGTCTAAAGTTTTTAAACCCAAGTTATGTGTGAGCAGCAACGGAAATGGTTTTGATTGAGGTGACGTGGTGCGGAGACATAGGGCAGGACACAGAAACCCAAGCTCATTTAAACTGGAAAAATGTTTGGAGGCCCCCTGTATATCATGCAGAGTACTGTGTAATGCGTGTGAAGTACGTTAGTGTACTCATGTTTTGTTTATTGGGGTGGTGCTTCACTGACCCGCTCAACCACCTTGCCTCACCGGCGATCAAAGCATTTTACATCAACTATCCGGAGGATGTTGTTTTCACTGCAAGATTGGTCCTGCGGGTGGTGCTTGACTTAAGCAGACTTCTATTCACACACTTGGAGTCCAGTGCAAGTGTGTGTGTGTGTATGGCTTTCTATATCTACCTGTTCTGAAGCTGTTAGCGAGTACGGCACAACAAGCGTTGCGGGTCTGGAGCCTGTAGCTTGTAACAGTATGAAGAGCTTACCTGCATTACAAACAAAAAAAATGGTGAGATGGATGATGCTCTAACATCTGTTTCTGATGCTGTCAGAGCTGCTGCATGTTTTTCCTGTGCTTTGTGTTGTATTTTCATAAAGGACACTCATGCAACAGCTTTTAAGATAATATAGCACGTTGATCTGTGTAAAAGTCAGGACACAAGTTCAAACGTAGTAATTAAATGAGTGCAGAAAATGTGCCTTGATTACCACTGCCTCAATTCAGAAAAGACAGGCCTGATCTATTTATCCATTACAACTAAGGATAAGGTGCAGGAGTGGAGTAGTAGTAGTATGAAGAAATTAGATAAAGATAGGTTATATTGTTTTATGATGTATATTTTTTTAACAACTGTGTCTATGTGTATTTAATATTTGGCAAGAATATAAAACACAAAACATCTGCTCACATTTGGAGTGGATATATAATAACAGCATATTAGAGTAAAGAAACTGAACTAAGTGGGTTACTAAAACTATTATAATTTCGTGTGAGCTACGTCATTCTGGGGCCGCAATAGAGTAAGCACAAGGCCTTTACAGCTCTTACGTTGAGTGAGCCAACAGTAGAGGCGCAGCGCTGACAACAATAAAACCCGCTAGAGTCTGGAGGGCAAAGGACCTGTCAGAGCGGCCACATCACAGAGGGGCTCAAAATACCATCAATCACTCTCCCTACGCTAATGCAGACAGCTGACGAATTAGGAAAAACAACATGGAGTCACCTGGGACAGCTGTAATGTGCCCTGGCATTGATTCAACGACTGTGTGAATTTACCGAACAGCAGCAAAACAGTCCCAAAAATTTTTGGAAAGGTACAAATTTGCAAGTTGTGTTAAATTATTGCAGTTGGTCTAACTTCAAAAATCTTCGATTTGACAACAACAAATTAGGAAAATTATGGGAACAACCCATCAAGTACAGAACATTAATTATGACCATCTGCCTCTATTATTGATGGTGGTCATGACCTCTATCACATCAGACGTATTGTAAATTCTGATTTATTTTCTTTAAAAACTGCTTGGACTTGCAAATTATTTCATTTATAGTAGTTTGTCTAGAGAATGCGCATCACTTGAAGCCTCTTTACCATGTTCTTTGTCTTCTAGAAGCCTTTTTAGTGTGACACTCTCCTGACCACGCCTAGCTCAAGATCTGGAGATGGGGCCCAAGTAGCAGTGGTTGATATTGACAAATATATTGAATTGTTTTCCCCTTTTTTGGCTTATCTCAATGCTGATATTCAGACAATCCATCAAAATTGTCCGAAAATAGTCCAGTAAATGTTGTTGTTGAGGTTCAATTATTGCAAAAAAACAGTGACGACTGTAAAATAAGCCACAAAAGTTTAGGCAGAAAAATGATCCGATCTGCTTTTTTTCTCAAGTTTATCTTATTTTTATTAGAGATGGAAATTAGCTTTCATATCTATAATCTGGAATAAGCATCTTTGTCTTTGGGCATTATGTAACTGTACATTATCCAGTTAAATAAATAATATAAAAATAAAATGATCATTTTCAATCTTTTCAAGATATTCTAATGTAACACCTCTCCAAAAAGGTTGATTGCAGAAAGGTTGCACTAATGGCATTGAAGAAGGGGTCAAATGCAGAGGAAATTCAGTATAAAAGTAAAATAGTTTTGATAGATTCTGATAACTCCAAACCAAGAACACCCCAAAACATTAATTTAATAGAACTACTCGATTTCTTTTAATAATTGTTTGGCCCAAAGGCTTTATTAGACAGGAAAGGTAAGCATGAAAATGGGGATGAGAGAGAAGGGAGGACTTGCAGTAAATTGTCAGAGGCGGAATTCGAAATTTCGACACTGCGGCCGTGTGTTGTGACTTAACCACTCGACCGCCGGGCAGCACGGAACTACTCCATTTCATTTGAACAATTCCAAATTGGTTAAAGGGAGACTGAATCTAAAGAAATTCCATGAAGAAACCATCATTGCAAAGGTCAAGATGCCAAACAAGCACTGACACCCACGTTGAAGCTAAAGTCCATTTCCATGCAATGGCTTTCAACTGCTATGTTTATTTGTGTGAGAATGTCGAGCACTGGTTGCAGCTGAGCAGGGCCGCTGCTAGCCAGTTGGGTGCCCCCAGCCCCCCCATCACAATGACAGACTCCCCATCACCACCGTGGACTCCTTCCGCTTCCTCGGCACCACCATCACTCAGGACCTCAAGTGGGAGCCCTCCATCAGCTCCCTCATCAAGAAGGCCCAGCAGAGGATGTACTTTTTGTGGCAGCTGAGGAAAGCCAAACTGCCAGTGCAGATGATGGTGCAGTTCTACGCGGTCATCATTGAGTCCATCCTCACCTCCTCCATCACCGTGTGGTACGCTGGAGCCACAGCCAGGGACAAACAGAGACTACAGAGCATTGTGAACACTGCTGAGAAGGTGATCGGCTGCAGACTTCCATCTCTGCAGGACCTGTACGTCTCCAGAGCTCTGGGACGAGCAGGTCGGATCACAGCTGACCCTTCTCACCCTGGACATGGTCTATTTGAACCACTCCCCTCAGGCAGGAGGCTACGGTCCATCCGGACCAGAACCTCCCACCACAAGAATAATTTCTTTCCCTCTGCCGTTGGACTCATGAACACTTCTGAAACATCTGCCACTTTAATTTAATCAATCACTCACTGCACTGTCACTTTCTGTACTACTATTATACTGTGCATAATCTGCTTCTGTACCCTTTGTTACAACACTAGAATTTCCCCATTGTGGGACAAATAAAGTTGATCTTATCTTACATCTATAAATTTTACTGTAAATTCTTGTGTACATAGTAAGCCTATTTTTATTTTTATTTTATACTATAGTAAATTTAAATTGTTTCTTAATGGATGCCCTTTTGATTTCATATATGTTGTTTGTATTATTGATCAGTGTTTTATGTTGCACCTTAGTGCCGAAACAAGTTCTTATGTTTGTGAATTTTGTTCATTGAAAATGGCAATAAACCTTTTTCTGATTCTGATTCTAAAGCAGAAATGCTCAGTGGTGCCCCCATGCCCCCAACCCATTTGAAGGAGTACAAAATACATAGGGGTTTGATGGCTGTGATACAACCTTAAGATGACAATTTCTTAAGTTAATATTATTATTTTTTTTTAATTTTTTTTTAAATGTAAATATTGCATAAATCACAATCCTAAAGGCAAACTTGGGCTTCTTAACCAAGACATTTTAAACAAAAACTCATTACGTTTATTATGAGGTCCCCCACAGTCCCTACATTTCCTTGCTCCGCAATCTAATTTTCATCATTTAAAGAGAGTTTTGCTCTTTGTGGTTCGTAGAATATGTATGCAAAATTCCCAACTGTGTCCCTGACCTGTCTGTGGCTGTTTAAACCGTGAATTTTGTAGCTGCCCCTGCGCATCTCAAACTTCATATGGAGACAGAGGCGACACTTGAGTCCTAGTCTGAATAGAAAACTAAAGACAGACTAAGCCTACTGAAGGCTCCCTGTTTAAATGTAAAAGAACAGTGCAGCTGCAGCCCAAATACCCTATGTCATTCAGTCCAAACTACCTGGTTGGTGCCCTTCGGAGCACTTAATGCCCTACGCACTGTGCGTTATGTGCGTAATGGGAGCGGCTGCACTGCGGCTGACAGTCTGAACCCCACATGTCCCACATGCACGCTCAGTCACTTGGAGAGTTATTTGTCCTTAAGTATCAAACTAATGCACAGGGATGTCAAATGTGTGGTTTGAACATCAATTTACAGCCATAAATCTTTGCGTAAGTGTCACACTGCAATTTCACTAAACCTTAATGTTTTTCCAGGACATCAGTCAGTCAATAGAGCAGGGTCCCTTTGATGTTTACTAATCAATCCACCTGTGGGCTGCATCTATATTTGTCTATTTGGACACACCCTTTTGCCATATGGAACATTAAAAACAAAATAACATCAACATAATTAGTCATCTTCATGGAGCCTATGTCAGCTCCATACATGACAAATAATTTCAGTCTTTGCCATCGCACAATCCCATCCTGCTCCACTTGAGTTATGATTGTGAGCCAAAGACGAACAGACAATCTGCAAGAATATATATGATTTTCTTGTAGGTTGTAGTGTGATGGATAATGTAAGAATCTAATTTACTGGGTGTATGCAGCAGATGTCTGTCAATATAATAATTTTGGATTATATTTTCCAAGGTATGTTACAAAGAATATTGGTAACTATTGAGGTCAGAATTTAAGGTCATTTAAAAAACAAACAAACTATAACACAGTAGTCTGTTGAATGGAAAAGATATTTCCTATATTTGATATCATATTTTAGTTGTATTTTTACTTTCAACATGCAAAATCCTAACCTTACATCATCTCAGTAGATTACAGCCTAAGGCCAAAGCCTTGGTGAGAGAGCTTTATGATCTGTAATCCTTGTCATATCCTTCGTCCACATGTGCTCTGAGAAGAAATGTTCACAAAACAAACTCTACAGCCAAACAGTGATTTTGAGTTTGCCTTTGCCATGGATAATAACCTTGTCAAAATGCGGTCTGTCCAGTAAGGATGCAATGACAGGAGCAAAGCTTGTACAAGAAGAAATGAAGATAAAGGGAAGACAAAATACAAAGAATAGACTGAAGATTGTGCAGTCACAACAAGTTCCTTCAAAAAAACTCTATAAAGAACATGTATTGGATATGAGGCCAAGGGAAATTGGTTCAAAGTCATGCTGTACCGCAATCATATTTAGTCTTTGTGTTGCGTTATCTGTGAATTTTAGACCTCGTATTATTATTATTAGCTTAGGTTGGTACTTAAAGTTAGCAAGTACTGTTACTCAAGTAGAAGTACAAAGTAGTGGAAGTCCAAGAAATTAGTAAATTAGACAGTAAGAGTAAAAGAGTTTGGGGTAAGTCCTGTTCAAACAAAAGTAGCTTTAATTGTAACTGTCTGGACGCAACAACTGATTTAAGCTTGAACATTAACTGGAAGGACAAAACATAATGCACAAATACAGGTATTCTCAAAGGATAGAGCACAAAAATGAGACAACCTAAATCATATCTGAAGGAGCAGTGCAAGAGGCACAAATGTTAAAATAATAATTTATGTCGTCAAGATAAAGCTTTTGTCACTTGTGGACTTACTCACAGTGGGAGTAATTAAAACGTTAACTCAAGCAACAGCATGGTTACACCGTGAAATGTATTACTTAAGCATTGTGTCTGGAAATGCTCTTGAGTGAATGTAAATTTGTACTACCAACTTCAGCATTTAAGACACTCTAATTACATTTTGATGCATTTGGTTAATGTTTTAAGATAAGATAAGATCACCTTTATTTGTCCCACAATGGGGAAATTGCAGTGTTGCAACAAAAGGTACAGAAACAGATTATGCACAGTATAATAATGAAAACAGATAACTTAAAAAAAGAAAACTCTCTTATAAAAGCAGATAACTTAGAAAAAAAGAAAACTCTTATAATCTTAATAATAATAACACTCTTATTTACAGCTGTCATATGGACAGAAAATATTGCACCAGGGATGATTGACAGGAGTATAACAGTATTGCAAAGGGTATAACAGTATTGCACATGAATATGTGCTATTCTGTAGCAGGCTTGGGGCAAACTGTTATGTGAAGTGGCTGTAAATCTGTTCCTATGGCTTCTCGGAACTTCCACTATCACATGAACCTATACAGCCAAAATGTGGGAAAGACAGAAGTAAAAGAGTATGCATTTTTGGTGCGTGGAAGAAATCATCCTCCTTTCAGTGTGTGTGAATAGAACTAACTGCCTTTTCATATAAACCCTATAGACCATGTTTGTTTTCTCAATAAGCTGAGCATGGCAAATTACATGGTTAGAGTCAGAAAATTTAACAAGCAGGCTACACTGATCAAGTCTGTACACTGGTTTATGATTGGCCAGGGGAGCATTGCTGGCTCTGAGATCGCAACACAAAAGCCTGTCCTATTATTGAGCCTGATGAACAGATAACAAAGGAAGGACAAAATGAAAACTGTGCGCTTCTGCCGCCGCTTCTACAGGTCAATGACAACAGAAGCTAACTAGGGCAGAGCACAGACACGCACAATACACATTCATATAGAAATACACGAAAGCATGACGTAACCCAAAACAAGAAGCGCACAAGAAAATACATATATTTCCATAAACGTACACAAATAAGCGACCAGACGCCCACTCTAATCCTTCCAAGCCGCTCTTTGGGATTTTAAACCAACAAACAGAGATAAATTCCCCAAATCAAGAGCTAAGCTGTGTGAAGGAAAACATTGAAGGACTAATATGGTGAATGTTAAACAACCAGCACAGCACAAAGGGAAGCAAATCTGCAAATCACCCATTTATTATTGCCTCTGCACTTTCTCTTTCTCTCAAAAAGGAAACAACAGAATAATATTTATAAAAGAGATGGCAAGGTTTCCAAAGATCTCCAACGTTTTCTAACAAAGAGATTAAGGGAGCAGAAGTTGAGGGATATGCCAGGTCAAAAAGTAGAAAAATCCAGCAAAGAGCCACGAGGAATAACTATACTTAAGATGTGCAATAACAACTCACAGTTGAGCTCGTATCTTTCACATGCAGACAGGCAAGAATCAGGACTTCTATTCAAGCAGAGTAAATATTGGTCAGGTTGGGTTAAAAGCAAGGACAAAGTATACAAAGCATTCCAAAAAGGTGGAATCGCAGAAGTACAGAGAGTATAAACTGCTAATCTGGCAACACACAAATGAAGTGTGTATTTGTGTGTCTGCAAGTATCTTCTTCATGGTCTTTCATCAGCTTTGAGATGTGTGATTCAAGTGATTGGGGCACTCAGCACTGATTGGAGCAACACTCAGCACGAAGCTCAGAAAGTCTAATAATGGGGAGAATGAAAAGAGGAAGAGGACACGGAGAGATTGACAGATATACAATGCTAAACTCAAACAGAATAATATATTATAGAGCATCCAAGCATTTTGGAACTTTTTCAACTACTTTGAACAACTTTTGTATTGAATGTAGTAACTTAAATGCAATATGTATAAAAAAGAAAAGCCTTTAAAAAAAAATAAACAATTAAAATTGAGCATTTAACTATTTTAGAACAGGTCTGGTGAAGGTGTATGGGCTTTAAAAACACAAAGGAGCTTAATTAATAACTACATGCTGACACAGGCCAGACAAAGCCCACGCTTTGAGCTCTAGAGACGGACTAAATTGTACCACTGAAACTGAAACAATACACAACTGCAGGTATGTTTTTGATGAAGATACAACTTGTAAGCCAGTTTTGCATAATATACACCATTTAATTGTAATAATAAAGTTAAAGGAATCTTACAAATTGCTGATTTAAAAAGTCTTGATGTAGATTTTGGTAAACCCAGCTGACATTATTTTAGTGAGAATGGAGGAATGAAGCAGATCTCTGTCATTAAGCTATGTACAGAGAACTCTGAGTGCGCTAAAAAAACAAACTCAATTAATCTTTGCCCGTAAACCTGTCAGACCTAAAGGTAGGTGCGAGGGGGGCTGAGGGAAATTCAGGGTCATCTAGTAATTTAGCACTGGCCCCAAAACGTTTCAGCTATAATTGGTAATAGAAATGACATCTCATTTACATGGAACTGCATTGCTCACAACTTATACATTTGCTTTCCGCATAGCAAACCAACACGCTGAAGCTACAGTAGTCTTTACTTTCAAAACAGCACGTGCTAGTCCGCGGTGGAGGGGCTGTATCTAAATGTGTGTACACGTCCAAACAAATGTCTAAAATTTCCTGGTGCAGTTGAATGCCTCGCCTAGTCTGCTTCTAGTGTGATCAGACTACACTGTTACATGCAGCAGGAATACGATGTTTGAGATTCCAATCAAGACACCTAAATTGTACTTGCCGTGTTTCTGGTGAAAAAATGGAATTTCCTAATGGTAAATGGTAATGGTGTATATTGTGCCTGTTTACCTGCAACTTCTGCTGCTGGATCTGCTCCAACATGATGGACAAACATTTGGTGAAATCTGTGAAATCCTGGTCAGCCGTTTCCATGAGCTTGCAGCCCTATGCACACAGAACACACATGTGTAACGCATAGTAACACATGTGACATAGCACAGATTTGTGCTGTTCAATTTGTAGTAATTTATCATTACCACGAAATCAGCATTCAGCAATTCCAGTAATTCTCAAACTTTTCATACCAAGTACCTCCTCAGACAATATTTGGTCTTTCAAGTACCACCATATCTTAACAGGTTACTTCATCCAACTGCCTGTGTAGTTTATTGTGACGGCTAAGTTTGACTGAGGAGTGAAGGTCAAATATTTGTGCTTGGGATTTTCCATGTAATGTATTCTTTTTTTCATTTCGGTGACAGCCTCGATCAAAGCCTCTCATTGTGGAGCTTATATATGTGTGTATATATATATATAATATATATATATATAATATATATATATATATTATATATATATGAATATATATAAATATATATATATATATATAGATATATATATATTAATATATAAGTGTGTGTGTGTGTATAATATATTATATATTATATAATATATATATATATATATATATGTATATATATGTGGTAATATACTACACACACACATATATATATGTATGTGTATGTGTGTGTGTGTGTGGTGTATATATATATATATATATATATATATATATATATAGCAAATACCTAAAACGAGTAAGGAAGCCTAAGAAGCCATGGTCAATGGCAAGAACAAGTCCGGGCAATAAACAGCTACGCCCTGCCAGTGATCACCCGCAGGAATAATAAGGTGGCCAGAGGAAGAGATACAGACCACAGATGTTAAGACGGGAAAGCGCTCACCATGCATGGAGGGTTCCACCCAAAATCCAGCACCCTGAGACTGCACACTGGCCGTAAGGAGGGAGGCCATGGACTAGTGAAGCATGAGAGCCACTATCCAGGACGAAACATCCAAGATCCACAAGTACATCAAGACAAGGCCCAACAGAATGAGGTCTCGGTGAATGTCTCAGCAATGGGGAACAGAGGTATGAGGTGCTGGAGGAGGGACCATTATGGAGGACAGCCCCTACATGGGATGTACCACCGGAATAACCGAAGTGGCTGATATCACGAAATCATGAAAGGAATAGAGCGGCCGGTCTGAAGACAGCACAGAGGCACTCATCATGGCTGCACAGGAACAGGCCCTGAGCACCAGAAGCAATAGGGAACCCAGACAAGACCCAAGGTGTAGGTTGGGCAAGGGGCCCCGAGACAATCCAGCACATAACTGCAGGGTGTAAGATGCTGGCAGGGAAACATACAGGAGCGTCATAACCAAGTGGCTGGCAGAGTGTACAGGAACATCTGTGCGGAGATGGACTGAAAACCCCAAGGTCAAAGTGAAACACCCCCAAAGGTGTAGGAAGAGGCCAGATTGGGACTTCCAGATACAGACTGACAGAATGGTAATGGCAAACCAACCAACATTGTGGGGTGGATAAACAGCAGAGGAGAGCCTTTGTGGTTGACGTGGCGATACCAAGTGATGGAAAACATCAGGAAAAAGGAACACGAGAAACTGGAAAAATACCAAGAGGTCAGAGAAGAGCTGTAGAAGGTGTGGAAGGTGAAGGCGGAATGGTGCTCGTGGTCATCCCCCAAACTGTAGGAGGGGCTACAACAGATCCCTGGAAAACATCAGACATCTCAGTCCAGAAAAGTGCAGTACTAGGAACAGCATAGATACTGCACAGAACCCTCAAGCTCCCAGGCCTCTGGTAGAGGACCCGAGCTTAGAAAAAGGACGAGACCACCCGCAAAAGGTGAGAAGGCAAAAACATAAATAAATATGTATATATATATATATATATTATAATATATATGTATATATAACTATATATTACACACACACACACACACACACAACACTATATATATATACACACACACACACACACACCACACAATATATATATATCACACACACACACACACACACACACACACACACACACACATATATATATATATATACACATACACACACACACACACACACACTATTAATATATATAACACACACACACACACACACACACACACACACTATATATATTATATATATAATTGTCTTCTATCGTATTACCTTTATTTAATCAAGCTAAAAAAAGAATAGCAGCAAAAAGCACTACAATTGCCTCAAAGTTATGTTTCTTGTTCATCTAAAAGTAATTTAAAGAAAGAAGTCAATGAAACCAGCTCATTTACTTTAAACTACTTAATACTTAAAGTACTTGATACTTAAGTCCTTCTGGTGTACATTCCATGACTGCGCAGCAGTAAAAACCCTTTCCCAGCTCTGCGCGTGCAGGCCGTAGCTGCTGCTCCTCACTTCTATGAGCGTCAGAGAGAAGAGGGGCAGCTCTGTGTTACCGGGGCAGCGAGACTTTCATAAATAGAGTGGAAAATCCAGCAGACATTTTGCTGAGTTTGGCCCTTTTTTCAGATGCTCTTTTGCAGGTTTGCTGCTGAAACCTGGCAAACCCGACAGATCTTTAACAACACGACTGAAAGAAAGCAGATAGCTGTAACAAAGAGTGTCGATGAGTGTCTGAATAAAACACTTACCATAGCTTGAGCTGTTAAAAGATCAGGCCAAAAGCTGAAATTTCTAGTCCCTTTTGATTTTTAAAATGAGATTAATATTGACTAAAATGTATGAATTATATGATGTTATTAAACTCTTTACTACACGCTGTAATGTTGCGTATCAGTGCACTGCATGAACGTCCTGTCAAGATATCGCTGTCTGTTTGAATAAATACTTGTCATTATTTTTGCTTCCATTGTTCTCATGTGTTTGAGTGCGTAGAGTCCTCTCACTTTTGCTGCACATCACGCCTGCTATGCTGTAATGCTTCCAATCATCCCTGGCGCGGCGCTTGGTGGGGACAGAAGACACACTTAATCAGAGAAAGTCCGACCCGCCCAGGTCCAAGTCCGTGGCCGGGATCTCTTTCCAAACATTGCATCAAATTCCCAGAAATATGACAACAGAAACTTGATCCAGAGCGAGTGAATCCGTGACCTCCGCCTGCTCACACGCTGAAAAGTCATCACCAAAACCGACTCCAGCTCGTTCTGAACTCATGTTTCACCCACCTCATTGTGAAGGAGGTTATTAAACTCCAAACTAACGGGAAGGACTTCATCTCTCGGTGTCAAGATGCATTAGATAAAATCAGCAGAGGCAGTGAATGTGGCGGGAGTATCCGGAAAATCAAGCTTATCCCAGGTTTTTCTGTCAGCAAAATTGGAGTAATTTTAAAATTCAAGGTTTAATGCAGGCTTGGTTGATCCATTTTGAGTGCTC
>BJKM01001752.1:0-15100 GCA_015082035.1 Chaenogobius annularis | reverse complement strand
ATTAATGAACATTTAAACAAATGTAAATATGCCAGATTTGTTTATACACTGTAGTTGTTTTTGAGCTCTTAATAATTAATAATTATACTATTAACCAACACAAAAACAAACCAATCTCTTGCCAAAGTTGTAGCATTTACGCATGTTGCGTCTGTTTCTGCTCTCCTCAGGTCTGAAGGGTCTCCACATTGCTTTAGGCATCGCAGTGGCAGCCTGGAGTCACAGCCCCATCTGAGAAAACATAAGGACTCTGAAAAACCCATCTTTATCTTGTCACCAGCCCATCGCAGCAACAGCTCAGAGGCATTAGAGGACTGTTCCTCCTACACAAGTCAGTCTAGTCTCGAATTATGTGGAGCCACAAACTCCCATTACAATACGCTGGACTCTCGAAACTCCACCATGCATCGCCTGCACAGAAAGGTGGAAGTGTACGGAAACACCGGGAGCATGCCTAATCTGGTGCCACACAACTCCAGCAGTTACACTTGTGAAACACCTGCACACTTTGCACCCAGTGCCTACTATGCATCGGGCTACTCGGACATGGAACCTTACGCTAACGGTGCCTATGTGTATGAGAGTGAAGTGGAAGGCCACTACAACCTGCACCCTTCTTACCAAGTGAACGGCTACAACGGACATGACAGATACAAGCATTACAACAACAGAGTGGACAGCCTCGCCCAGAACCCTTACGCCACAATGAGGCCCCCCCGGAACAGGGAGGGGCCTAGGACTGAGGGGCTGGCCAAAAACATGCAGAAGGCCATGGTGGCGGAGCACCTGCGCGGCTGGTACCACCGCAACAAAGCGCCACCTGGAGGAGGCCGAGGGATGCTCATGGCATACGACTTTGACCCTGGATCACAGCTCAGCCTGGGGTATCAGACCATGCCAGCAGCGTTCAGCCACTCCAGCAGAACCACCTCCTTCTCTTCAGGTGAGACACTCAGTAACAAGTAACAAATTATTTGGATATATACCTCCAAAGATTGATTCTTATTTTTGATTAATTTTGATTAGCTGTGCCTTAAAATTTTTGTTTCACAAACAGGTTTTTGTTTTACACTATTCAAGTTTGACATTTTTAAACTAAAGAATATTGCGTGTTATTTCTTCCCTATACAATTCACAAAATTCAGCCATGTTGTATTGGACTTTTTGAATTACTATTGTTTCCACTAATAACAAAAACGAATGCCACCTTTATTGTATGTATTTTTTGCGTCTTGCCTCGTTTACAGTGTCGTCAGCGGAGAGTGTGGGTAACTGGCGTAACCAGCTGGCAGTGGGCCTGACAGATTGTGATGTGGCAGACTGTCCCATGAACCACCACGGAGCCCCAATGTCTCCGTACAAACCGCAGCCCCTCTCACACCAGGTACACAGGACTGAACCTTTATGACTGGATTTTGTAAGATAATTATTTTTATTTATTTTTAAATAAAATTAATCTAATTTGTAATTTTGTAAAAGTTATTTTTGGTATTTTGGAGAGGCTCTGGTGCAGTAATTTACAGTGCATGTCAGGTTGGACATATATTGCCTAATTTTCTCAGTTCGACAGTTTTGGTGACGTTTATAATGTTACTTCATGGTTGGACTTGAGCAGCAGTTAGCAACTATTACCTAGCAACCACACTGTAAACCCAATCCATATAAATTACACAATAGTTATTCATTCATTCATTTTCTGCCGCTTGTTCTCGTTAGGGGTCGCGGGTGACTGGAGCCTATCCCAGTGCCTTTGGGCCTTACACAATAGTTATAATTTGACAAATAGTACGATACCAGATAATGCCTTTATTTGATTAAACTGTCAGAAAAATGTGTCAGTTGTAAATTGTCTCTACATTTCCGATGGAACAACATAGACAGAGGCATTTATTTTTAGTACTCGGCCCTGCTTCCTGTTATTTTCCATTTTTAATGGCTATTTTTCCTCACAAACTGCAACCTAACTGATTTAAAACTGTGATAAATATTTACCACAGGGAGAGTCCCACCAAACTGAGTCATCACGATTAGAAAAAACATGAGCGCTGTCGTAGTCTCTAAGTTTAGCCCTCAAACCGGAGCACTGATGTCGTTTTACTGCTGGTCGTTTTAGGTAGCACTTCACTTGTCATTGATGAGTTTACAAATAAATAATGAATAACACTATCTATAACGCTAATTAATTATGGGTGTTTGTATATCTGTTTTTGAGCTTGTGGCATTATAGTCATGTAAATTAAATGACAAGATATTAGGTTGATAAAGTAAAAGAAGTATAAATACATTTACAAATTAAATTTTCCTTTAAAATACACAATTGTCGGTAAAGATGGGGAATATATTGAAATTTAGATAATATTGTGAGTGTAGTTTTGATGAAATTTGTATATAGAGTTTATCGTTTATAGTAGAAAATTCTGCAAAAAGAGCTGGTTAAAAATAAAAAGCAATGTTGTTAACGTTCAAATAAGGCGATATTTCTGTACTTTTGTGATTTAATTTGACAGACATTTCACATTTGTCTGATAATCAAACCTCAACTAATACGTTAAAAGACATTTTTTTAAAAAAATGTGTTGGATTGCCATGATATCATCTGACTATTTTTATCGGGAAACTCCAAAAAATATCGAGATGTTCATTTTTGTCATCCCTTATTGTAGGTCAAAATTAACATAAAGGAAGAATGATTTATATACTCCAAACCCATGTACATTTTGATTGCTTAGTGGTTATAAGGCTACTTCTTTTAACTAAATATCAATGTTTTTGTCATTAATGGTCTGTGCAGATTTTCCCCAGAATGCAAAGTGTCCAAGTCGGACACAGTGCCAAAAAATTGTCAGTCAGTTGAAGCCAGTAGCTCAGCTGAACCTGGTGACAGCCAGTCTGACACTTAAGGGTGAGAGTAATCAGTGTCAAACATGATTTATTTCTTATATTATTTTATTTACCGTCTTCAGTCACCGTCATCATCGTCTCGAGTGAACCACACAGATTTCAGTTACAAATCACACTTTCACCGTGTCATCTTGGCTCATGTTTGTAGTTTTGTCATGTGTACACTTGTTTGGACATATCTATTGTTTGTACTTAAATGCATGGAAACTTAATAAACGCATTGCCATTACTTCAGCACTCTTAGTTCACATTTAGATATGTCACATTTAGACAGTTGTTGGGGAGTAACTGAAAACAGAAAATATGTATACAGAATACTGATTTAGAGTAACTGTATTCTGGTACAGGAACTCTGTCAGAATACAGTTACTTTTCTAAAATCAAAGGACTTTAATTTTAGAACTTCATTGAATTTGTGAGAAAAAATTAGAGCATGTGCAATTTCTCCTTCTCAAATTTGTGATAATGGTTCTGTTAGTTTAAGAAATGCCCAATACATTATCAAACACAAAGCAGTTTTAATCTTTAAAAAAAAGTATTCTTCCCAACACTGCACTTTAGATATATTTCTTCTAATGCAAAATTGTAATCAACCAATCAAAGGGCAGTTCATTATTATGTGGAACAGACACAGCCTTGTGATTGGTTGATAAGGCATTTTCATTTAATGGATTTGAAAAGATGTACCATCAATGAAAGTTATTCTCTGTCTTTATTACTGTGTTGTTAAATTTATGCAACTCACACTGGTTCAAGATTCAGCACAACATAATTAAATGCACAAAGAACAAAGGACATGTATTCAATGCACCAATATTATTTTGTCAAAACTCACTGCTCCAAACCTTCAGTGTTTACTAAGATTGTAATTTAATGTTAAAAAAACCCCCAAAAAAACAGTTGCATAAATGAAACAATTAAAATGATAAAAACAGCACACAACAGTAACCTTTATAAGTTATAGATTATGCATCGCCAAGGCCTGTCACAATAGCAAATCTGTCTGATATATTGCTACAGAAAAGTAGTAAGTAAGTAAGTAAACTTTATTTGTGTAACGCTTTTCTCAGACATATAGTCCCAATACAATGGGCCGATGGAGCTGGGTCAGTAAGACTATAAAGCCGCTTTGAAAAAGTGAGTTTTTAGGTGAATTTTAAAGACGTCTATGGAGTCAAAAGAATGTAGAGAGGGAGTTTGTTCCAAAGTCGTGGTGCAATAGCTTTAAAAGACCCGTTTTATTAAGATTTTTTAGAATAGATGGGATTTGGGTCAGTACTTACCATACTTAATTAGACATAGAAGTTACTTATTTGAACTTCGACTTACCGTAATACAAAGGAATCATTTTAAGTCCACTAGTGCAAAGACAATTTACACATAACGAGCTCTAAAAAATAAAGGTCCATCTATAATTTAGTTATTGTGACAGGCCCACAACATATTGTCTATCAAATCTAACATATTTTGTGTCTGTCTGTGTAGATATTACTCGGATCACGGCTACATGGGCATATTCCACTGAAGAGGACCAAACCACACCGACTCAAACAAAGCCATCGTTGGAAGCAGCACAGCAAGATTAAGACAGTTTTGACATCGTTTTGTGTGTCTGCCGTGCACACAGTTTGTCCAGGTCGGGGCAGATTGACTGGGAGACACTTGAATGACTTTTCCTGTGCCTTGGATGGGGTGGATTTTCGGCAGGATGTTGCACAACCTCACAGGATCCAAAAACAGACAAGTTCATCGTGTTCATTTCTAAGTGTCTTTTAACGGGAACAAACTGCTGCCTTATGTAGACGTTAGAAAGAAAGACCATGGTTCCATAGCGTAGACAGTGTGGTAACGTTTCTTCTTTTCACTGCTCAAGTTACAATGTTTATATATGCATTTGTCTGGTGCCGTAATGTGTTCTCAAATGCATGTTTAGGAATTGGATTTTGATAAAGGATTTTGTCTTTTTTTATATTTTGTCAAAGCACCACTGCCGTAATTTAAAGAAAAAAAGGAAGAAAATAGTTGTTTTTCTCACAGTCTGTGTACATAGCTTAATAACGTTAGGTGTCGTTCAACATTTTCGACCAGGATGTGAATAAATCTGTGTGTGTGTGTGAGTGAACGTGTCTTTTTATAATATAAGTGATTTTATAATATTGTTCTCATTATGTATGTTTTCAGATTCTTGAGAGCGTTTACATGCGCACAAATAACCCGGTTATGAGCAATATTCTGGATATGGCATTTAAATACCGTTGCTATTTTTGACTAGGACCCCCTTTAAAAGAGATGGATCATCTAAAGGGGTTATCCTTGAATAAATAAATAAAAATAAATGGGCTCAGAGAAACCAGGATAGTCATATCCCTGTTTACATGCGACATCTGAATATTCTGGATCTCTTCGAGTGGTAACTTTAGCAACAATGGCACAGATATGGCAAGCAGCTAAAGATGTTAGCAAATTTGCTAACGTATGGCTTTATAGCATGTATTTATAGCTCGTAGTGACAAGATACAGTCATTTAAGAGCATGAGACAGTCACAACTTCAGGACAAAGATGTTGGTGTTTTTGTTAAAGATTTTGTTGCCTGTAGGGCTTTAGTAGACACAAGAGGACAGGGTGAAATGGGGAGAGAGAGGGGGGAGGACATGCAGTAAATCGTCGGAATCGAGATTCGAACTCACGACACTGCGGAAAAGATACTTTTAACAGTGGAAAAATACATTTGAGTCTCACGGCGTCAGTTCAGTCTGAGAGCAACACAGACAGACACTGAAGTTAATCTGCTGTTCAGAGATGAATGTATTGTACAGAGGACAACTTAAATGATTTTATGATATGATAAAACGATACAAGTTTGAGTCCTTTTGGGAAACGAGCTGCTCCTCAAATGCGTTTGTTGAGTTTACACATGCTCAGTACAACACTCATGTTGAAATCAGGCTAGTGTTTACATGCCACAGTTTTCTGGATGCTATCAGAAATATCCCAGTGAGAATCCCGATTTCTCATAACCAGGATACGGTCATAACCAGGAGACTGAAATCAGGATATGGTGTTTACTCTGACACACAAAACCAGAATACTTAAAAAACCTTATCATGCCCGTATGTAAACCCACTCAAAGTGACAATGATTCACAATGTGTCAAATGAAGGGGGCCATTACATAATATGAGAAAAATACATTGACTTTTGTTAAATGTGGAAATCCAGATTACAGAGATGTTAACAAGAGCTGCAACTAACAATTATTTTAGTATTCGATGAGTCAGACTATAACAATTTCCATTGTCAATATTGATCAATACAACAATGATCATAAAAAAGGATTTTTTTTTTGGACAATATCACTTTCTTCATGTTACTTATACTATTTCTGATAAAGCTCAAGATTATTGTAAAACTGTTCATGAAGGGCCATTTTTGCCCAGTTTATGTGATTCTAGTTCAAATGAGTCTCTTCTTTCGATAGTAGTTTTATTATCAATTAATATCAGATTTTTTATACTTTTGACAACCCTGAGAGTAATATTTTAATAATAAAACAATGTAGCACATCAACATCAGTCCTTTTGCCTGTTAAATCTCTATTAAATACCTTATCAAGACGGCCTATTTTTCATAAAACGCCTAAAATGTGCCCAAATTCAAACTGAAGCTGTTCCTGAACAAACAAATGGCTGGACTCTTTGTGAACCTGAGACTGTGATGTCTTATTTGCTCTAATTATAAATCGAAATAAACTCTGCCCAGACGAACATCAGATTTCAAATCCCGCCTAGATTAATTTTGGTAAATATAAATCGGAGTAAAGCTGGTGTCTGGAGGATGGTCTGATTGACACTAATTTGGGTGTTTGTCTGATTTCAACAATTCCTCTTTAAAAACTGAAGGTAATGTCACCAAATATTTGAAAATCATTTCTTTTTTCCAATCTTCTTATTTATTTGTGGGTTTAGAGTATAAATCGATCCTGATTTATCCCAGAATGGTTGATTTGACTGGAAATAAGAGAGTAGAGCAGCTTTATTTTTATGTTTTAAATGCCTACCAGCTTGACAGATCCCTTTTATCAGCTGTTGGACAAAAAGGAATCAATTAAGAAAAAGTCTCAAACACAACATGACTGTACAATGTTACGATCTGTCTTCTGAGACCTATAGCAATTCTGAGAAACACTGGAAAAGTGGGAGGAGCTCTGTGCACTGTGTCTGGCCTGTTTCCCCCTCTTCCTCTCTTCCATTCTCTCCCCCTTTCTCATTGCACCTGCTCCTGTCAATCCACGCTGTCCAACTGTCCGCCGGCAGCTGGGAGCAAGGCGCAGGGAGAAGAATGTTAGCAAGTATTTCCCCCATAGCCTGTGCCTTAAATATCTTCCATGCAATTCACCAGAGTTAATTATAGCCCCCATATGAGACAGAAGCGGACCCCACTCAGTTGAACAAGCCAGTTTGCTCATTGCTTAACCACGTCTAAGATCTGTGCTTGGTGTTGTCGAAAACTAAAGGCCCAAAATGTCTCAGATAGAAGACATTGAGGATCTAAATGAAGAGGATATTGACGAAGATGAGCTCCTTGCAATGTTGTCACCAGAGGAGCTGAAAGAGCTTCAAAGTGAAATGGATGTTATAATAGCGCCGGATGAAAATGTGCCAGTGGGACAAAGGCAAAAAGACCAGACAGAAAAGACTCCCACAGGCACATTTGATCACCGGTCGCTCGTCGATTACCTTTACTGGGAGAAAGAATCAAACCGCATGCTTGAGGAGGAGAGAGTGCCTGCCACTTTGCTACCAAGTGAGGTAAGACAACATTAACACGCTGTATATATCAAAAAAATTAAAATAATGCTGTAAAGTGCACGGAAAGTCTTTGTTTTTCCTGTTTTGAAAGTTCCCTGATGTTTAGAAACAAAAGCTACTGAAATTCCTGAAAGTCCTTTACATTTGAGAAGTTTTTTTAAAGGCGCACTGTGCAACTGTTTTGGTGTGGGGGGGTCGGCCATATGCTTGTTTCCATCGAGATTTTATATCTTATCCTGGAAGAAAACAGTGCAGTGTTTTACCAATAACACCCGAAGAGTTCATCTGCAAAAAACAGATTGGGGGCTGTTTTAAAAAGTCATCGGACCTTTTGGTTTACCTTTTGCAACGTTTTCAAAAGCCTGTATGTATTTTACTACAATCAAAATATGATCCCATCCCTCATTGATAAAATCCACTCGACACTGTTTTCATTGATAATAACTGTATCTGTTTTGGCAATTGAACGCTTGGATGAATGAAAGATGAGTACGTTTAATGCCATTATTGTAGAACATTCAAGGCAAAGCTTTATGAAGAGAAGAAAATGGCAGACCAAACAGCATGAAAGTTACACAGTTAACCTTTAACTAAGTATTAGTTCATGTTGTTATGTTACCCATTAAATTGTATGTCATTTGTGTTTTTCTTGTTGTCAGAAAGTTTTACGGGAAGAAGCTGCGAAGAAAGAACAAGAAGAAACGATAGATAAAGGGGACATTGTGTACGAATGATTGAGGAGGTCATTACAGAAGAAGAGGTCGACGCCGACGGCACAGAGGAGATCATTGAAGAAATAATCGAGGAAATTGTCGTGGAAGAAGTTGAAGAAACGTGTCAGAGAAACGATGAGATCGAGAACACAGTTATTGCAACAGAACAAGCAGACGCCACGACCGATGTCATTAAAGAAGAGAAGGAGACAAGCAGTAAAGACAATATTGAAAAGAGCGAAGATGAGATCCGACAGACAGACGAACCAAAGATTCAAACTGAGATATCAAACTCAGAAAACCATAGAGAAGAAACACAAGATGAGGTCAAGGGAGCAGAATCGCCTCCTCCGGCAGATGAGGTGAAGGAATCTACTTATAAACACCTCCAAAAGAAGAAAAGAAAATCAACAAGTTGAAAATTCCACAGCTGGCACTCGGGAATATAAAGATGACTTCGAGACCATCGGGTAACGAGACGAAATTTGGACTCCACTCTCAACAAAATCCGCAACAACCACCCGTCTGTGACCGAGGTGAACCTGAACAACATCGAAAACATTCCCAAAGAGATGCTTCTGGATTACGTCAACGCCTTGAAGAAGAACAAGCATGTGAGAACTTTCAGCGTCGCCAACACTGGAGTGGACGAAAACACCGCGTTCCACATCGCCAACATGCTGAGGGAGAACCGCAGCATCACGACGCTGAACATCGAGTCGAACTTCATCACGGGGAAAGGAATCGTGGCCATAATCCGTTGCCTCCAGTTCAACGAGACGCTGACGGAGTTGCGTTTCCACAACCAGAGACACATGCTGGGCCATCATGCCGAAATGGAGATCTCTCGTTTGCTCAAGGCCAACAACACCCTGCTGAAGATGGGCTACCACTTCGAGCAGGCCGGTCCGAGAATGGTGGTGACAAACATCTTGACAAGGAATCTCGACAGGCAGAGGCAGCTGAGGAAGGAAGAGCAGAGACAACAGCAGCTAAAAGAGCAAAAGGATGTGCTGCAGATGTATGAAAACAGTCTTAATTTGCCTCCTGGTTTACTGCAAATGCTGGGGTATCCAATAGAGGTGTTGCAAGAACATGGGGTGATTCCACCATTAGAAGCCATTACTGAATCCAATGTTCAGCTTGAAAATGGGCCTCAAAAGAAGCTTAACAAACACAACAACATTTCCAAAGCCAGACAAGAACCAGCACAGAAAGGTAACCCATTGAAGGATGTGCAGCTGAAGAGGACGCCCAAGAAGCGAGACCCCTTTTTGGACATCGATCCCAGAGAGAGGTCAGATACTGCAAGGGCAAGTTTTCAGCTGAAGAAGACCTCAAGAGCGCAGGACAAGGCGGACGAAGACGTGATGGAGGGGAGCCCAAATCTGGGTGCTGTCATAAAGACTCTGAAACCAGTGCCACGCAGAAGAGTGCCCCCGAAAGTGGATGTCACCCCGAGGGACATGCTTCTGAACCAGATCAAGCAGAGCAACGTGGCTTACCTCAAAGCTGTAAGTACACAACTGTCATGCAATGAATGATTAATGACATAAACGTGCGCTTTTGACTGTGATCCACATTGTGACGCTGCTGTCTTTGCTTCTGCTTGTAGGTGCACTCCCTAAAGCGCTGGAATCAAGTGAAACGAGTCTCATTTAAGGCTTGATTTACTTTACTTAAGTATTCACTGTGGATGTGTTAAAACTAAACCTGTCACTGATGTATTCACACACCCAAGTTATTCTTCTGTCACTCATCATGTATTATACTATAGGATGTGCTAATATATAAAGTTGTTTTTGCATTAAAAGCCTAAAAAAACAATCAATTGGTACAACAAATATTCCCTTTTGCTTGTCGATTAAACAATAACAGATAAAAGCGTAACTGTGCTATTGAATTTCCAAGATTAACAGAGGCAAACTGTGACATTTCTAATTAGCAAAAACTGGATTTAAAAATAAATACACAGGCTATATTCAAATCAGGAAAATGCGTGGCACTTTAGTCTCTACAGAAGCCATTTATGTTGCACTGGGAAATGGGTGTGACTTTATAAATAAATAGTTACAGGCGAAGAACCATTAATTGAATAATGAGTCATAAGTCACAGCTGTTTGAAAAAAATGTGCAAAGACTGAAATATAAATCAAACCAGTTTTTTATTATCATGGGAACAATTATGTACAGTATTTATGTCCAGTTTTGCATGAAAACTATACACATAAATGAAGTCATGATTGTGAATAGGCAATAACATACTTCAACTGCGTTTAAATTTGGTGGTGCAAATAGTAGGTTGTTAGGGCAGCAGTCTACAATAAAGTTATTACATTTAAGGGAATAATAAATGGGTTTTTAAATATCTGATTTGAAATAATTAATTCTTATGCAACCGGTCAATGTACATAGTCAACATGCATTACTCTGAACAAAGACACAACGTAAATATGTGGTAAACTACAAAGCTGCACTTGCCATTCATTTTTATCTTGCATAGCTGTGGTCAGTGAGGGCTACACTCGGGCCAGCCTGGACAGTGTGGGGAAAATGTTACCACAGTAAATGTTGTTTTAAAGAAGACATATTATGCTTTTTTTTTTTTAAAGGTATTTACTATTAGAACTATAACATATGTAGCTAATACATTTTACCGCAATATTGATCTAATATGATATTGTAATAGAAACAGGTAATTGATTTCCTGTTCCAAACTGCAGAACTGATAAGCCCCGCCTATTCATAGTCACATTTCTCCTCAACAAGCAGCCGATCTTCATTTATTCTTATTATTGAAAAGGGGCTACCCTACATACATCACTTTTGAGTCTTCATTATTCAAATAATCACAACCAAGTACAGGGGTGGGGGGCGGGGATACGGGGCAGGTGAAAACAGAAATTTCGAGCCTCAGTTGCAGGACAATACAGGTTACTGATACGTTCCATCAAAATATAACTTATAGTAAACTAATGATGAGGAAACACTGTTGTAACAAGGTCAAGGTGCATAATATGTCGCCTCTAAGTGAATTGTAGGTGACAAGTCTTTACTCAAGTATATATTTATATGCAAGAATAAAGCGAGTATGATTGTGAGGTAGCAACATTAATAGACTTGGTTCAGAAATAGATGCGCTTGGTGTCAAAGGTAAACATTTTGTGACTTTCTAAAACTGTTGCAATGCTTCAGTGGGAGACGCATAATTATTTGAGAAATGCTGAACTCTTATTAAAGCTCTGCTCATTGCATTTTACATTTAGTCCCAGAGGACAATTGTGCAAATTCATCATGAGAAGTAAACTTAGCTTTTAGCTTGGGAGCGTCAACACAAAAACAAAATATAAAACAGAATGTATGAAGGAATATAAACATCCAAAAATATAATATGGAACTCTATTATTTGGCAAAACACATGTTTTAAGCCTAAGCTACAAGCACTAAAATCTAATCACTTCATGAAATGTCAGTCATTTTGCAGAAATGAAAGCATCCCTTTGTCACACTCATTCACACGACAACAATACTCTTTAGATTAGCTAGTCACAATGACTGAACAGGTCAGGGGAGAAATTGCAAAGGTTATTCCTTGAGTTTGCCCTCGATGAAATCCTGGATCTTGTTCATCCTCTCCTCCTGCTGGTCCAGCAGGTCCATGATGATGCCCATCGGGGTCTTCTTCAGGCCCACGCCCTCCATCTTGTTCTCCAGGCGATTCTTCATGTTACGTAGTCTCAGTGACGCGTGGATCAGAATTACTACAATGACAAAAACCAAAGCGACATATTATAAACTGCTGAATGAAAAGAGTAGCCAAGACCCCTCCATCCCCTCTTATTCCCACACCAGGCAGGCATAGTGTGGGCATGACATCAAGCAGTAAAAGTGGTTCTGGCTGGATCAACAAGCCATAGCAACGCATCAACACAGTGCCCCGGGGAATCACAGAATCTGCCTCTTCAGCTCTGAGTTGAGCTACTCTCCCAGGTTTTACACATGCCCCATTTTTACTATTACTAATGTTTGCCTTATGTAACTTACACAACAGAGGGAATGTGATGCCAAAGATGAAGACAAGGACTCCGCCGAACAGAGAGAGCACAAAGTAGCTGGTGACCATCACTGCCAGCACAAACAGAGTGGGGTTCTTCTTTTTGAAGTTCTTGATTATAGACTGATTCTCTCCAGCCCAAACTGACCCAGCAAAGATCAGAGTCACCACTGCTCCACCCAAAAACATGCCCAGTGGATTCAGGAAGCTGTGAATAACAACAGAATAAATTATATAAGTGTAATTAAGAAATCAAGACGGACAAAAAGGTGGAAGGTATATCAACAAATTGATAAAACCACAATTCCTTTTTGATGGGTACAAAATCAGTTTGTAATTAAAACTAAAAGAGACAGAAACGCCCTTTTGAGGTTATTTTATGATTTGTTTAAATTTTGCAACGGACTTTAACCTTAAGTACCAAGACATTTACAGTGACATTTTAACACATTCTCGATGCAGTGTCGTTATCACCCACCTCTAGACAGACATAAATGTGTAAATACAATGAACATAAATTAACTGTGGAAAACAATAATACTTCGCTAATAATAATTAACTGTTGTGAAATAGCAGCACCTACTGGCTAAAAAAAAACAAAACTAAAACGTCAACATCCTGGAAATAAGCTTTGAGGCTTAAGCTCTGAAGCCATAATTCTCACTCATAAACATAACATCGAAGCAATTTTAAATACGTAAAAAATTATTATGGGCACGGTACGATAATACCGACCTATCCAAGGTTCCTAATGGTCAGAGAAGTGTGTTAACAATGTAAACAGTCTAAAAAGGATAGCAAAAGTCTACAACAGACTATGATAAACACTCAAATACCTCATGGTAACACTTTAAAAAAAACTGCACTTTTTTTTTTGCCTATTAAAGCATGAACAAAGACGTAATTAACTACCAACAAAACATATGTAGTTATAATACCGTATACAGTGGTACCGACATAATGACTGTACAACATAATAGTGATTTTAAGATTGAAGTAGTAAGTATTGAACGTATTTATACGTATAAAATGTTGGTTGTTTATAGCACGTTAGCTAATAGTGTATTAGCTACAAGAATAGCCTGCTCTTCTGGGTGTGGATCAGAGGTATGCAGCCCAACACAGTGAACTTACCCCACAATCAGGAAAACCACCACGGCCGCAGCAAAGTAGTTCGTCTGGTAGTACATTAAATTACTGATAACTCGGTTGTTCCATTTGGTCAAATCGCTAAACTCGGGTTTGCCAAAACGATCCGTTCCTGGGAAAAAGTCATCCCACGGTCTTAGAGGTGCGAGCTCCATGTTTCCTGCCATGGCTGTAGCATGTACATACAAACTACACAAGAACAGCTCTGCGACTGCCGCTGCTACTGCGAACTATTTTGACAGATCAGCTGACGAGCTAACTAGGCTAGCAGAGAGGATGCTAAGGTTATCGCGAGATTTGCGTGGCGAGCTTGCGTCTGTTGCGTACAATGCATTATAATAAAGCTAGAGAGATATTAGATTCTGTCGCATAGATGTAATATAATACATCCATGGGATGTATTGAATTAACGTTGCAATTGTGGTGGCCATCTTCAAATTGCAAAAGCAACAAAATGATGAAAAAAGGTTTTACTTGACTTAGTCCTAATAATGAAGGGGGCTTTCTCTGAATGAAGAATACTTTCTGAATTACGGAAAGTATAATATTCACTGATAAACTGTGTTTGTCAAATTAGCCATAATGATGATGACCAAACTAAAATAGCAGAGTGGACTTATTTTGACGAGTAGAATTTCACAGTCAGAACATGGCTGCTGGAAACTGAATGTTTGTTGCCACGGCGATAGTCTCCCTTGTGTTTTTTTCTCATTGGTTGCGTTAGTTTTGTGCATTTCCAAGATTTTAGCATTCAATAGGTGTTCATATTGAAAATAAATGACACAAAATATGCGATGCATTCATTTATTATACATTTTCAAAAATGATTATAATATTTCTGATTTTAAAACGTATTTGCTTTTTAATTAAATTGAAACGGACCCTTTTGGATGATAACATTTGTATAAAAAATGAATTATATTATTTAGTATAAATAAAAAAAATATCGAATGTGCTGAAAACGATGAAAAGTTTGTGTTTGAAGACTAAACGCAGTACCCGGAAACACTCGCCTATCGAGGACATGGGACCGTGAAAGTATGGCGGATGCCGAGGAGCCGTAAGTGAATTTATGAGAAAATATACAATTTACCATCACAAATCCCCCTCCTCATGCATCAAATACAAAGCACGCTGATGTTTGCCTTACTTGTCACTTGCAGGGAGAAGAAAAGACGGAGAATAGAGGACCTGACTGAGAAGTTAGTGCTGAATGCTAAATAAAGGTCTCTGACTGGCAGCAGGTTTGCGTTGCGACTGCTGGGCCAGGAGACATACAAGATAAACCATTCATTTAGTGACATCTGAGCCCAGTTTTTTGTGTACATAATTCACATGTAATACACAGCTCACTTTTTTATCCAGCCCTTAAAACACCTAGATATATTATCTGTGTTCGGCTTGGCTTTGGCTCGCTTCGTCTATATATAGTGCTTTGCAGATGATGTATGCATATTATATTTAATCCATTAGTA